>BJCM01266966.1:0-19760 GCA_018326385.1 Flaveria bidentis | reverse complement strand
GTATTTGACCCAATGTGGCTTACCAACTTGTCAGCTGAAGATGTCTACACTCTATACAAGTGGCCACTATTCTATGACGCACAGGATATTGTACAAGCCCTCAAATTCCAAAACGTGATCAGACTCTGCTTTGCATTTGAATTACATGCAGGAGTCACAAGAGAGGAGAAGTACAAGAAATATGAGGAGCTTATGAAGAATGTAAGACAATAGATGAATCTAGGTCCAAGGGGGAGTTTGTAGATACATGTGTACCTAGTTTCTGAGCTTAATGTAATATGTCTTTATTTTCTTACACATATGTAACAGATTGGGTACTTAATGAAATACAAATGTTTGGTTGTGCTTATAATGTTTATTATATCATTAATTAGTAGTATAACGCTTATTGAATTGACTATATAGGTTTGTGGTTGTTTGAACTAATATTAGTAATATAATGATTAATAAATATATTCAGACTTAGTAATATGAAGTTTTCATGCGAATGGCCCATGCTAATGGACCATACGCATGAACAACTTCATGTGAATGACTCAGTCGCACGACTGAACCAGGAGACTGGATCAGTCGCACGACTGAACCAGGAGACTGGATCAGTCGCACGAGTGTAACATGAGATTGACTCAATCGCAGGACTAAACACTCAATCGTGCGAATGGATCAACCACATGGCTCAATCGCACGACTGAACCATGCAAATGGTTCAGTCGTCCGAATGAGAAACCCTAATTTATAAATACCACCTAATTTGTGAAAAAAAAGAATCAAGAACACTTCAACTACATCCGTACCCTAGCCGTTCAGAGACCTCTAAGAACCTATTCCAAGTTCATAGATCGTAGTAGATCGATTCCAAATCATTCGTAACGTTTAGATTCAATCCATAATTGTTTCTACATGCGTTCTCACTGATTGGATCGCCAATCAAATAGGATTCCGCACTATTTGATTCGGTATACACGTTAATCAGTTAGTATTTCGTTCAATAAACAATCCAAACAAAATAAGATGTGAATCAAATAATAGTATATGTTAGTATCATTTCTCATTTTAAAGTGCAAGTCATGCAAAAACAAGCATTTCAAAAGATATACAATCATTCTCAGTCATCTCGAATCAAGTTCCCAGATCTCTTTTTATTTTTTTATTTAATATTGATATACTCTCCCCCTAAATTTTTATTTTTGCAAACCTATTTTTGTTTTTTTGACCTTTTTAATTAATTTTTTTTGAAGTGTACAAAAATAGAAATTTACAAAAGAAGATCTTCCAAACTACACTAATATCAAGATAAGAAATGAATGATCAAAAAATATGTAGTGATTGTGAAGTGAGAATTGCAATTTAGCAGGTAAAAATCCTGATTGTACATAATATACCATGACGTTAACCTGTTTGTTCCGCCTCAAATTTGAATTAGGAACAATCTTTGTCAGTAAACCGGATTACTAACAGTCCTCCTCAATTGTTCCTACACTCATAAACAGATTAGTTTGAAAGGGGAACCCCGACCATCGTAGTCCACGGTGTTCCTTTTGCAATGGTAGAAGTAACCTGCTTCAACAAACAATCTGTTGAAATATCGGGGATATCTATATCCTTCTTTTTAAGTTACCAAATTTGTTTTGGTTCAATTAATTTGGATTTGAATGAATTAAATTTGGTATTGTTAGGACCGTTTTCGTACGGAGTACGAACAGATTCTGAGTGAGACCAGATCAAATAGTGCGGAATCCTATTTGATTGGTGATCCAATCAGTGAGAACAACAACCTGATCGAACTAACGATGAAACAAACGTTAAGAATCGATTAGAAATCGATCAAGAACGAACTTTGAACTTGGATTGCATGTTTAGGATGCTCTGGATGGCTAGGGTTTAATAATATTCGAAGTCTAACTTTTTCCACGAATTATGTGGTATTTATAGGTTTGTCGTTTTCATTCGTACGACTGAACCATTAGCATGGTTAAGTCGTGCGACTGACTCATGCAGATGATTCATACGCACGACTGAAGGTTTAGTCGTGCGACTGAATCAATCTTATGTCTAAGTCATACGACTGATCTAGTCTCTTGGTTCAGTCGTGCGACTGGTCCATAAGTATGATTAATTCATGCATATGGTCCATAAGTATGGTCCATTAGTATGAATAACCACTCGACTAGGTTGAACACATTTCTCAATCATTATTGACATAGAACCATGTATAACAACCTCAACCCTATATAAGATGTTCATATATATGATTTATTTCAAATGCAATAATAATATGAAATATTCAAAGACAAATAAACATCAAAAGCATATCATATTTCATGGGATAATTACATTACACATGTGTAAAAAATAAAAGACTTTTACACTAAGCACATAAACTAGGAACATAATATATCAACAAACCCCCCTTGGACCTAGTTTATCTTATTGTCTATGTCACACCCTCAAAATCCACATGCGGAGTTTTACCGTGAGGCGTGTGAACAAACCAGGACCACAGTCACTAGTTACTCAAAACGACCCTATATGCCACATTCAAAACATACAAACCAAAGTTTAAACGTTTAAAACCATACCAAATCTTTTTGTAAATAAGACAAACCCAAAGTAAATAAATGCATAATATGGCAAACACGCGCCATCCCAATGTTTAAAGCCCATACAAAAAAGACAAACAATTGTGTCTATGAAATAAAGTCTTAGGATGCATGTTGGATTGTGTTGTGCTCCTAATAGCAAGCTAAGTTAACAACCTGAGAATAACATACTAAATATGTCAGCACAATGGTTGGTGAGTTCAAGAGTTTGCGTTTATCATAAATATTAACCATTGTATAGCATAAGAAGTGTATTGAATAAGATGGATAGTCTATATTCACAAGTAATAAACATAATGATTTCACGATCGAAGCTGTTTGTGTTGTGTTTGTTGCCTCCCATCACGACTTACCATGTCATGATGATGTTTGTGTTTAGGACAATATTGCACCCGTTTGACCTCGAGTCGCACAGGTGGGGCTCGTCACACCCATTAGTACTACCCAAGATTTCTTGCTAGTTACCATTACTAAGTATCCAAAAGTGTGAGGACTTTCCAGGTATTAAGCACTATGTTAAAATATACATAACTTTTAATAATAAAATAACGTTTGAGTACAAGTATGCTACCTCCCCCAGAAGAGAGTTTATAAAAATAGAGGGGCATGAACTCACCTGGTGTATAATTATAATGAATAAAAAGACTCGTGATAGGTGCAAAGACAAGTCTTCAAAGGTTACCTAGAACACAAAAGTACATAAGTATGTGTACACAGAAAACTTAACAACCCTAGGTTAACCTAGTTGACCCGTTTGACCCGTTGGTGACAAATTAGATAAAATATTGTTTAATCATATAAGATAACTTAACATACAAGAGTATCATGCAATTTACCCATGTGTATCACATTATCAACCTAGGTTCTTCCTAAGTCATCATGCCACATTAGATCATCATACACTCATGCAAGTCTCAAATAATCATCATGCTCAAATATTATAAATACATCACATCAAACAATTCATACGTGAAGTCTAATCATGCATTACATGCCATGTGAAGTCACCCGTGACCTCACATCCTAAACACTGCCAATCCTACTAAGTAGGGGCCTCGGATTCACATGCGTGTGTGACAATCATAACCATATTACTAGCATATCTAGTGACAACCAAATTTCAAACCTAATCATGATCTCCTAATCACTAACCATAATTCATCATCATGTATGATCATCAAAATCTATACTTCATACATGATCAACCAAGCATCCATACAACTTAATTACACCTTCTAACACCACAAACATCATCCACAATCATTCTAACATGATCCTAACATCATAAACATGCCCAAATCATCACATCCAAAGTTCTATAAAAATAAAGTTTCCCTTTTGGGAAAGTAATACCAAAAAGTGATTCTAGCATCCAATTCAATCATAATTTAAACAGTTATATACCTAATCAAGTTCATAGCATTTATTGTAACATGCTAATCACCTCCAAAACATCCAAATCCTCAACATCATACGCAAAAGTTTCTACTTTTAGTAGGTCATGATCAATATCATAATTTCATGGAATTTCTTGTACAAATCAATTAAACTAACATCTAAGCATTACATCTAACATCTTAGCATCATCAAATCATGAATTCGAAGAACAAAATGTTTCCTCTTATGGCAATGTATGAACTAAATGATCAAACCCTAGATTTCTTGCATAATCAACATAACCTCGCATTTATAAAACCTAACTAACATCATATAATCATCATACAATCATCAATTTCATATAATCATCATTAATTTTATGGATTAGGGTTCATCAAGAACAATCAACATTAAGAACTAATCAAAACTGACCTTTAGATGTGCTTAGATGATGATTATCACTTGAAAATCAACTTGTAATACTTGAAACCACTTGGAATTTGACTTGTATGCTTGCTTTTGGATCAAATTCGCAAAGAATGGTGGTGTGGGAATGATGGTGCGGCCGAAAGTGGGGATTAGGGTTGATTTTTGGTTAATTAACGTAACTTTTAGTTTTAGAATATTTACCAAATAACCACTTTAATTTATTTTATAAAAACTATGTTTCTAATACTTTTTAAAAAGTTTTTAACTACAAAACACAAGTATTATTAAGCAATAATAATCCTAAGCATTTACAATAAGTCACACAACACACGAATATATATACTACACGTTATCAAATTATCGCGTAAAATTTATAAAACAAACATTTAAAATTCTATAAAATCAATAACCATATAATCACAACTAATAATCAACATTATTAATTATATTATTATTGTTTATCATATAATACTTTTATTAACTCACCAACATTAACTCACCAACGTTCAACGACAACTAGTGCGTGCTCACGAGATGTGTATGCAAGACTTAACGAAACTAACGGAGTTTGGTAACGGAAAATTACCGGATGTCACATTATCCCCATGTTGAAAGAATTTCGTCTCGAAAATTGCATTACATGGTTGTGTAACATCCCTGGTTTACTGCATTTGCATACGGAATCGAGTTAGTTGTCGCATCCATCCCTGGTTTACTGCATTTGCATACGAATTCGAATGAGTTGTCACATCATCCCCATGTTGAAATAAATTTTTTCCCGAAATTTACTCGGTACCTTCTCCGGTTGGTGCCATCGTTTCGGACAGATGATGATACTTGAGCTTCATTTGATCCTCGCGTTCCCACATGAATTCTATTCCATGTTTTGAGTTACAACAAACTTTGACTATAGGTATCTTGCTTTGCTTAAGAGTCTTGACCTCACGATCCATTACTTCAATGGGCTCTTCCATAAAGCGTAATTGATCATCTACTTGTACTTCCATGAGTGTTACAATTAGTGTCTCGTCAGATAGGCACTTCTTCAGATTTGAAACGTGAAATACATTGTGAACACCACTCAGTGACTCAAGCAAGTCCAGTCGATATGCCACCGAACCTATTCTTTCTAGAATCTCAAATGGTCCAACATATCTTGGATTAAGATTGACTTTCGTGCCAAACCGAATTACACCCTTTCACGGTGAAACATTCAACAAGACTTTGTCACTGATTTGAAACTCCAAAGGTTTCCATCGTTTGTCTACGTAACTCTTCTGTCTGTCTCACGCCGCAGCCATGCGTTTTCGTATCTGCACTATCTTCTTTGTGGTCTCATGTACCAATTCAGGACCTATCAATTGACTATCACCAACTTCCGCCCAACAAACTAGTGATCTACACTTTCGCCCATATAATGCCTCAAATGGTGCTGCCTTGTTGCTAGTATGATAACTATTGTTGTAAGAAAACTCAACCAACGGTAAATGAGGATCCCAATTATTCCCAAAGTCGATCACACAAGCACGCAACATGTCTTCCAAAGTTTGAATGGTGTGTTCAATCTGACCATAGGTTTGTGGATGGTAGGTAGTGCTCATGTCCAGACGCGTACCCAAAGATTTCTGTAACGATTGCCAGAAATGGGACGTAAAACGAGCATCACGATCAGAAATAATCGAGATCAGCATGCCATACCTTGACACTACTTCCTTCAAGTAAATTCGCGTGAACCAGTCCATTTTCTCAGTCTCCTTGATCGCCAAGAAGTGAGCAGACTTCGTGAGTCGGTTTACGATCACCCATATCGTGTCACAACCACTAGGAGTTCAGGAAACTTAGTAATAAAGTCCATGGAGATTTGTTCCCACTTCCACAAGGGGATTTTAGGTTGTTGCAGTAACCCAGATGGTTTCCGGTATTCCACTTTAACCTTAGAACATGTCTGGCATTTGCACACATATGTAGCTACATCTCCCTTCATGTTAGGCTACCAGTAGTGTGCCTGCAAGTCATGATACATCTTGTTAGAGCCAGGATGTATGGATACTTAGACTTGTGTGCTTCACTCATAACCAAGTCTTTTAGATTCCCATATAAAGGTACCCAAAGTCTATCCTTGAAATATCGTATTCCATTGGATTTGACTTCTAACTATTTATCCATCCCACGTAAAGATTCGGATTTAACGTTCTCACCTTTCAAGGCTTTCGTCTAGGCTCCCTTAATTTGCTCAGGCAAGTGAGTGCTAATCGTCAATTGTAGGGCACACACTCATCAGGGTTTAGCGGTTTCCTTTCTACTCAAGCCATCAGCGACTACGTTCGCCTTTCCCAGGTGGTATTTAATGGTACAGTCATAATCGTTTAATAATTCCACCTAACGTCGTTATCTCATGTTAAGCTCTTTCTCCTCAAAGATATGCTGAAGACTCTTGTGATCGGTGTAAATTGTGCACTTGGTACTGTACAAGTAGTGACTCCAGATCTTCAAGGCAAAGACCACTGCTCCTAACTCCAAGTCATGAGTAGTGTAGTTCTTTTCATGTACCTTCAGTTGTCATGAGGCATAAGCTGTTACTTTTTCACGTTGCATCAGGACACAACCAAGTCCTTGGATAGAAACATCACAGTAAACCACAAAATCCTCACTTCCTTCAGGTAACGTTAATATCGGTGCACTACAAAGTTTCTGCTTCAACAACTGAAAAGAAGCTTCTTGACTCTCACCCCATTTATAGGTTGTTCCTTTATGTGTCAAAGCTGTGAGAGGTTGAGCGATCTTTAAGAATCCTTCAATGAAACGCCGATAGTATCCTGCCAGACCAAGAAATTGCCTTATTTCACTAGGCGTCTTGGGTACCGAGTAGTTCCTTATCGCCTCAATCTTTGCACGATCCACATGTATTCCCTTTTCATTAACAATGTGATCCAAAAATTGCACCTCACGAATCCAGAAGTTGCACTTAGAAAATTTGGCGTACAATTGTTCCTTTCCAATTAGCTCCAAGATTAAAAGTAGGTGTTCCTCATGTTCCTCCTTGGTCCTAGAATAAATCAATATGTCATCAATAAACACGATAAGAAACTAATCAAGGTAGGGTTTGCACACATGGTTCATGAGATCCATGAACACTGCTGGTGCGTTTGTCAACCTAAAAGGCATGACCAAGAACTCGTAATGACCATAACGAGTACGGAACACAGTTTTAAAGATGTCTTTCTCACGAACTCAGAGTTGATGATGCCCAGATCTTAAATCAATCTTCGAATAATAACTCGATCCCTGAAGATGATCAAATAGATCGTCGATACGAGGTAAAGGGTGTTGGTTCTTAACCGTGACCTTGTTCAATTTTCTGTAGTCGATGCACATCTAGAATGTACCATTTTTATTCTTAACAAAGAGAACCGGTTCTCCCCACGGTTATGAGCTCGGTCGTATAAACCATTTATCCAACAGCTCCTGAAGTTGTGTAGATAATTCTTACAGTTCGTTCGGTGCTAACCGGTAAGGTGCTCTCGCAATCGGAGTAGCTCCGGGAGTCAAATCGATCTAAACTCGACTTGGCGATGAGATCGTAGTCCAAGCAAATCCTCTGGAAACAACTCCGGAAAGTCACGTACCATTGGAATGTCTTCTATCTTCTTTTCCTCTTGTAGATGGTTAGAGATGAGAGCTAATATATCCAAGTGGCCCTTGCGTAGCCACTTCTCAGCCTTCATGAACGATATGATGCCTATCACAACACCACTCTTCTCGCCCTTAACCAAAAGTGTTTCCCCATCTACCATGGGAATACGAATGACCTTCTCATGACAAATCACCTCTGCTTGCTTCTTGGATAGCCAGTGCATGCCTACGACCACATCAAAACTTCCAAGAGTAACAGGCATGAGATCAATGTCGAAGGTATGATCAGCAAGTTCTATCTTGCAATTCTCAAGGATTAGGCGTAACAGAGATTTGCTTACCATCAGCCAACTCTACAACGTACTTAGACTCCAAGACAAAGGGCATATCACTTAAGAGGCTACAAAACTTAGTAGAGATAAAACCCCTATCGGCTCTACTGTCAAAAAGTACAGAAGCAAAACGACAATTAATAGGAAATTTACCAGTAATAGTAGTAGGATCGTTTAGAGCTTCACTTGAACCTATGACAAAGGCTCGCCCTTTGGCACCACCATTGTTGCCTCCATTGTTGTCACCATTACCACCATTGTTGTTATTGCCACCATTTCCGTTGTCATTCCCATTTCTTTTCAGTTGAGGACAGTTTTTCTTGAAATGCCCTTCCTTTCCACACTCAAAGCAACCCTTTGATGTTTCATTGGGCTGCTGAGGTTGCTATGGTTGTTGAGGCTATTGAGGTTCCTTCATCAGTTCTCCACGACAATCCTTTGGCGCGTGACCAACCGTCCCACAATGCTAGCAACAGAAACTATCAGACCTGCCAGTGTGGTGGTATTTGCACCGATTTCACCTTGGATTTTTCCCCACGTATCCACTTGGTCCTTGAGATGATGAAGATTATTGGTTGAAATTGTGATTGTTATCAAACCATCTATGTTGTTGATACTGCTGAGGTTGATGTTGTTGAGATTGATTGCCAGATGACGATCCCTTGATTGCATTATTTTCCCACTTACTTTTGTTGTCGGACATGCTTGCCATAGTGCCTCGCTTGGGTAAATTCCCTTGCTCCACGGCTTGGTTAGTGAGCCTGTGAGCTAGTCATATAACCTGTTGAATAGTAGGGAGATTTACAGCAGTCACCATACTCTGAAAATCCGGAACTAAACGACACAAGTATAGCTCAATCCGTTGACTCGACGTGTTAACCATGCTAGAAGAAAGTGTGGCTAACTTATGAGACCTAGTGGTGTAAGCCTCGATGTCAGATCCTTCCATCTTTAATTACCAGTTCTCAGCTTCTACTTTCTAAACTTTATTACAAGGACAATATTCCTCCATTATAATTGCTTTTTAACTCACCCTATGACAAAGCATTAGCCATCTCTTGGCCCTGTATCTAGACTTGAGCATTCCACCACCAGAGCGCTACACCGTCAAGTGTTCCTTCGACTCCTCCTCAGGCTCCCTCCCTGGGGCCTACTGAGGCTCGAGCTAGTTTTACAGCTAATGTATATGAACTATATCCTCGAGATGTGAGCCCACTAAACCCGCAATAGCCATATGAGGTGTGCAGGGAAGGGGGTATAATATTGTGTCTCTAGTCAGGGTAGGGATCGTACATAGAACATTTTTTTCTTTTCTAGCATCCTAATCAGTGTAGTGCAATACCAATCCCAATTGTCAGAATTATCAATGTCTCGCTAAAAATTTGATTCGTCCCAAAAGTACACAACATATATAAATAAGGGGTCTAGAACTATAACTCATAGATGATGAAAGAAGAATAGGAACCTCGGGTTCCTTTCCTAGTGCGTGTCGAACAAGGGATGAAAACGATGAAGATGTCATATTGCAGTTTATGTGATGCATATGGCAATGAGTATACAGTAAGAGGATAAGCAACGATTAACTAACTAACTGTGTGCGGTTATAGACTAGTGTGTATGCAACCTAGTTCCCTATAACCAATGGCTTTGATACCAATCTGTCACACCCTCAACATCCACATGCGGAGTTTTACCCTGAGGCGTGTGAACAAACTAGGATCACAACCACTAGTTACTTAGAACGACACTATATGCCACATTCAAAACAAACCAACCAAAGTTTAAACATTTAAAACCATACAAAAGTGTTTTGTAAATAAGACAAACCCAAAGTAAATAAATGCATAATATGGCAAACACATGCCATCCCAATGTTTAAAACCCATACATAAAAGACAAACAAATGTGTCTATGAAATAAACTCTTTGGATGCATGTTGGACCCGTGTTGTGCTCCTAATGGCAAGCTGAGTTAACGACCTGAGAATAGCATACTAAAAATGTCAACACAATGGTTGGTGAGTTCAAGAGTTTGTGTTTATCATAAATATTAACAATTGTATAGCATAAGAGGTGTATTGAATAAGATAGCTAGTCTATGTTCACAAGTAATAAACATAGTGATTTCGCTATCAAAGCTGACTATGTTGCGTTTGTTGCCTCCCGTCATGACATACTAGGTCATGACGATGTTTGTGTTTAGGACAATATTGCACCCGTTTGACCTCGAGTCGCACAAGTGGGGCTCGTCACACCCAGTAGTACTACCCAAGATTTCCCCCTAGTTACCATTTTTAACTATCAGAAGAGAGTTTAATAATAAAATAGTGTTTGAGTACAAGTATCCTATCTCCCCAGAAAAGTGTTTATAAAAATAAAGGGGCATGAACTCACCTGGTGTATAATAATAATGAATAGAGAGACTCGTGATAGGTGCAAAGCCAACCCTTCAAAGGTTACCTAGAACACAGAAGTACATAAGTACGTGTACATAGAAAACTTAACAACCCTAGGTTAACCTAGTTGACTCGTTTGACCCGTTAGTGACATATTAGATGAAATATTGTTTAATTATATAAGATAACTTAACATACATGAGTATCATGCAATTTACCCATGCGTATCACATTATCAACCTAGGTTCTTCCTAAGTCATCATGCCACATTAGATAATAATACACTCATGCAAATATCAAATAATCATTATGGTCAAATATTATAAATACATCAAATCAAACAATTCATACATGAAGTCTAATCATGCACTACATGCCATGTGAAGTCATCCACGACCTCACATCCTAAACCCTGCCAATCCTACTAAGTAGGGGCCTCGGATTCGCATGTGTGTATGACAATCCTAACCACATTACTAGCATATATAGTGACAACCAAATTTCAAACCCAATCATGATCTCCTAATCGCTAACCATAATTCATCATCATGTATGATCATCAAAATCTGTACTTCATAGATGATCAACCAAGCATCCATACAACTAAATTACACCTTCTAACACAACAAACATCATCCAGTATTATTCTAACATGATCCTTACATCATAAGAATGCCCAAATCATCACATCCAAAGTTCTATAAAAATAAAGTTTCCTTTTTGGGAATGTAATACCCAATAGTGATCTATCATCCAATTCAATCATAATTTCAACAATTATATACCTAATCAAGTTCATAGTATTCATTCTAACATGCTAATCACCTCCATAACATCCAAATTCTCAACATGATATGCAAAAGTTTCTACTTTTAGTCATGATCAATATCATAATTTCATGGATTTTCTTGTACAATTCAATTAAACTAACATCTTAGCATTACATCTAGCATCTTAGCATCATCAAATCATGAATTCCAAGAACAAAAAGTTTCCTCTTATGGCAATGTATGAACTAGATGATCAAACCCTAGATTTCTTGTACAATCAACATAATCTAGCATTCATAAAACCTAACTAACATCATATAATCATCATACAATCATCAATTTCATATAATCATCATCAATTTCGTTGATTAGGGTTCATCATGAACAATCAACATTAAGAACTAATCAAAACTAACCTTTAGATGTGTTTAGATGATGATTATCACTTGAAATCAACTTGTAATACTTGAAACCACTTGGAATTCGACTTGTATGCTTGCTTTTAGATCAAAATCGCAATGAATCGTGGTGTTGGAATGTTGTTACGGCCGAAAGTGGGGATTAGGGTTGATTTTTGGTTATTTAAGGTAACTTTTAGTTTTAGAATATTTACCAAATAACCACTTTAATTTATTTTATAAAAACTATGTTTCAAATACTTTTTAAAAAGTTTTTAACTACAAAACACAAGTATTATTAAGCAATAATAATAATAATCCTAGGCATTTATAATAAAGTCACACAACACACGAAATATATATACTACACGTTATCACATTATCGCGTAAAACTTATAAAACAAACATTTAAAATTCTATAAAATCATGAACCACATAATCATAACTAATAATCAACATTATTAATTAGATTATTATTGTTTATCATAGATTTTTATTATTAAGTCACCAACGTTCAACGACAACTAGTCTGTGCTCACGACACATGTATGCAAGACTTAACGGAACTAACGGAGTTTGGTAACGGAAAATTACCGGATGTCACAGTCTAACATGCTTTTCTCCAAGTTCTTCTGTCTTTCTTTTGTTGTTGTTCTCGTGGCATGCAATTACTCCAATATTGAAACCAAATCAGGCTGAATTTATCAAACTGTAGATGCACCATGAGCTTAGTTTCAACTTCACGGTCATCACCTTCTTCTAGGATCTTTAGTACTTCTTCAGCAAGCTTTTGGCTCTGTTGTGGTTCAATCTGTTGATCATAAGCTTGGGAGATATTCCTATGAAGCCAATAAGTTTAGCCTATTTTCTAACATTCTTCACATGCTTTTGAATTTTCTTATACTTCTCTTCTCTGGTGACTCCTGCATGCATCTCGAATGCAAAGTAGAGTTGTATAACATGATGGAACTGTAGACCATGTACAATATCTTGCGTGTCATAACACAGTGGCTACTTGTATAGAGTGTAGACATCTTAAGCAGAGAAGTTGGTAAGCCACATTGGATCAAATACCATAATAGTCTCAATCTTTCCTTCTCTGTTCAAAACTATGACTGCTTCCCCCGTCCACCAATCATAATACCACCATTTGAAGTGTGGAGTGAAGTCCTGAGGCATCTCCCGTAAGGGAATCTTTGACATTGTGCATGGGGGACTCCACTTTAAAACTACTTTAGGCCTTCCAGATATAGGATCAACTTCAGTCTTATGAATGAAACGCTTAGGTTGTTCAGGCATGAAGTTGACCCATCTGGTGTGGTATTCTTTCTTCAGCGCTGTCTCAAACCATCCCGACATCTTCCTCGGGTTGGCATACAAAAGGTCTAAACATGCCAATTTGATTAGCTCAAACCCCGGAAGAGTCTTCAGATCATGTGGATATCTGAAGTACTCAATCCACTTCTCTCTTTTCTTAGCATAGACATCAAAGTCTTCAAAATAGGCCCACGCGATGATCTTGCCTGACACTTTCTAATGTCTCTTGAATCTGTAAAGTTTGGTGCTGGCATTTGCTTTGGAGGTGCGCATTGGGCTTTTATTTCTGCAAAACAAGTTGCCCATTCAACCTTCTTAATATCAACATTAGCATCTAAAGCTTGGGCTTTACTTTCATCCTTTTCTTTTTCTTTCTCCATATCCTCCAACTTCGTAAAAGTATCACTGCCAAAAGTTTCACCCAAGTTGGGGATAACGTTGCCCTTAAGGTCAGTGTATTGTGGATAGTAATCAGATGTGACATCTTCAATCTCAATCTCATCGACTCCTTGTAGCTCCTCATCACTCAAAACATCAACTTTTGGAGCATCTTTAACTAGCTCATCTAGATTCAGTCTAAATATCTCAGCGAGTTGCTCGTCAGTCAGGTCATTAATGATTTCTCCTTTTTCGGGAGTGTACCTCACTGACCTTCTAACAAGCCCTTGCAAGTCAAGAATCATAGTTAGCTGAATCTTGACTTGTTGAAGGGGGAGAACATCATACATCAGCTTGTGGAGCTTTGCCTTTGCCCTGATCATGTGTCTCCTAAGCTGGAGCTGCAGAGGACGCGGCTCTTTTGGAGCGCCTCTCCTGAGCTGCTTGAGTTGAGGCAGATGCAGATGCATCACCTTCTAGATCATCATCATCATCCTTATCAATTCCTTTACCCTTTCCACTTGGTCCCGCTTCCTCATCATCATCATTTTCTGATTCATCATCTGTAAGCTTATCATCATCATCTCCACCATCATCACCATCATCTTTAATTTTTAGGGGCTCACCCTTAGATCCCTTCAACCTTAGCATCAGCTTTTTTTCTTCAGCTCCAACCCCTCAATTCTCTTGAAAAAGGCCGTTACAAGCTCATTTTGAGTTGTTAGTGCATGATGAGCTCGAACAAATTCTCTCTCGTGAGTAGTGTTCTTCTCGGTCAGCTGAGCAATCTACTTGCCTTGGGCGGTATTGACCGCTACCAGCTGGTTCATCGATTGGCTCTCAGCTCATCTGTGGCTAGCAGCTTTAGCACCAGTCTGTTAAGGCTCACCTGTTGTTCCTCTAACCTGACAGTGGGTAGAGTAGAGCCCGGTGTAGGTGGGAATTGGGTGTATGTGTCAGCTTGGTGAGTAGTGGGTGTAGTGGTGGATGTGGTGTAGATGGGAGTAGGAATAGAACTAGATTGTGGTGGATTTGTGTTGGGCATTATGGGTGAGGTGGAAGTGAATGTATAAGTGGTGGTGGAGGTATCAGTGGCTGTAGATGTGGTAGTGGAGGTGGCAATGGTGGTGGCTGTGGTTATGGTAGTGGAAGAAGTGATCAGGGTAATCTTCTGTCTCTCACCTTTCTTGCCATAGGGATGAGCCATCCTCTTCTTCCTGGACCCCTTGGCTATAGGGGCTCCCAGCTGAATCAATGACATCAGTATCACCACCTTTAGATGCAGCTTGGCGTCCACCAACCGCCTCTTTCCCCTTCTCGGTAGCCATAACCCGACTACCGACTTGCCTGACGAGAGGCTCATCATCAGACCCTTCTTCTTCATTCAACAAGAAGTCTTGGTGGATAGCTGCCTGCTTAGATCCACCAGGTGCATCAGAAGTACCATGTGGAGATGGTGGAGATACAGTAGATGTTTCAGTGGCCCTTGATTGACTGGGACCATCATCTCCACCACCTTGACTGTCATCAAGGTCATCATCATCATCGTCCTATTCATCAGTGCGAACCACAATGGGCTCATCAGAATCACTATCATCGTGATGCCACTTCTTATGAGAGGGCACCACATAAACCTTATAGGCCAGATGGACAAACAGTCTCCTGACTGGGGGCTTCACCTACTTCCCCTGATACACCTTCATCCTGCCCAAAGTGGTGTCATCCATCACCTCTAATACAATAGCATCATCCTTCTCTTTCGGCAACAAAGGAAGCTTCTCATCTATAATCATTTGTAAGAAACGTGGATACATGTAGAAGCCTTCTTTGCCTTTGGCCTTAATGTTCTTTATCAAGTAGGAGAACAACATGTGGGAGAAACTTAACGACTAGTTCAATACCAATGCAACGTATGCATCCTGGATTTCGTCAGACATCTCATTAAATCCTCCATGCTTGGAGGCTATGCACATCCCCGACACGCCGACATTGATGTCCCCAGCGTACATGATCCTCAGATAACATCCCCGAACAGTTAGGGGATGGAGCTTGGTTGGGTAGGCACTGTCCTCACCCAGTCCAAGACCATCCTCAGGTCGTCTTCAGTGATCTCAATCTCCTGTCTGAATATAGAGCTCCGGATACAGTGAGGCTCAACGGACAGATCAATTACAACGTTATCCCAGAAAGTCTGTTGTATAGATCTATACGGTGTGCATGGTGTAGAAATAGCCTTGTAGATCCTCGATCTACGCAGGAAGGCTATGATCTAAGTGAACACAGAAGCATTCTGGGATGTAGCATCCAGATGAGCACACATATTGTGCTTAGTGCTCATAGTCCATCTCTCAACCATATTGCTACAACACAAGAAATATATACATTGGATTTGTGCATAAGAGATAACAGTTGAATTTTAGTTGATTTTGATCAAACTAGTTCAATCATGCAATTGAACTATACGATTGCTTTCAGTCATGCTATTGAGCCTGCGACTGAGCTTAGTCGTAAGCTATGCCATAAGGTTGAGTCAGTTGTGCTACTAAGTCATCGATTGATTCACTCGTGTAATTGAATCATGCACTGGCTCAATCGTGCGACTGAGGTTCATATGGAGTGTCTATTCGCATTTTGCTTTGCTCGACACTCCAACTTAGAATCTTTGTCAAAACGTTATATTACACTTCGTGTTTAGACTCATTATATTCACAGGGACTCGAAACAACACTTATTATCATTTAAATCAACATTTGTGTTCATTTAAGTGGTCTACTTTAAGAGTATAGTCCCGATTATTGATCTTAACACTTTTGGATATTTAGGGTTAGATTACACCATTCATTTGAACTGATTTCAGTTGCCAAGTACCTGAAGATGAATGGGAAATCAATGAGTATAACAATCGGATATCAATCATAATAATAAAAATTGGGCAGAGTGTCAGGTTATGGGCGGTTTTTGAGAGTTTTTTTTGAAGGGTGGTAGGGTATACGACCGACTAACCCCCTTATTTATACTGTTTTGAGTTTCAGTCATGTGACTGGACCCATACGCATGATTCATTAATGCAACTGGGGTTCAGTGGTGCAACTTGCTCAGACTCCTTCATTTAGTCGTACGATTGGTTTATTCTTGTGATCCAATCACATGGTTGCCCCATACTCATGGTTCAATCGTGCGATTGGCTCATACTTATGATTCAATCGTGCAATTAGCTCATACTTATGAGTTTGACCTCATACATTTCCATAAACTCAAAATCTAACTTTTGATATATAACATTATGACCAATGATCATCTCAGACATGACCCTTTGAATTGAAAATCATTTGATCACCTCAGACTTGATCATTTTAATTTAGAACCGACTGGTCACCTCAAACGTGACCCTTTTTAGTTTGTGATTCACAGAGTTCGTCTAGTTATATAGTCCGACATCAACACAAAGAAGATAACAAAAAACTAGAAAACAACTTGAATTAAACCAAAAGAAGACATATTTTTTGTGTTTTTGGTTTGAGGTGAATTGAAACCTTTTAGAAATCTCTTAACTTTATCTAACCTTTTAGAAATCATCTAACCGATTTTTCCTCCTTAGCAGAACAACTTCAATTTAACTTTATCATATTTGGAAACTACTTGTTAGGATCGTGTATTGAACGAAATACTAACAGATTAACGTGTATACCGAATCAAATAGTGCGGAATCCTATTTGATTGGTGATCCAATGAGTGAGAATGCACGTAGAAACAATTATGTATTGAATCTAAATGTTAAGAATGATTAGGAATCGATCTACTGTGATCTATGAACTTGGAACAGGTTCTTAGAGGTCTCTGGATGGCTAGGGTACGTCTGGATTCAAAGTGTATTCAATGCTTGAGTTTTTCCACAAATTAGGTGTTATTTATAGGTTAGGGTTGCTCATTCGGGCAACTGAACCATTAGCATGGTTCAGTCGTGCAATTGAGCCATGCGGTTGATCCATTCGCACGACTGAGTGTTTAGTCATGCGAATGAGTCAATCTCATGTTACAATCATACGACTGATCCAGTCTCTTGGTTCAGTCGTGCGACTGAGCCATTTGCATGAAGTTGTTCATGCGTATGGTCCATTAGCATGGGCCATTTGCTTGATAACTTCATATTACTAAGTTTGAATGTATTCATTATTATTATTACATTATTCATATTAGTTCAAAAAACCACAAACCTATATAATCAATTCGATAAGCGTTAAACAACTCATTAATGAAATATTAAACATTATAAACACAACCACACATTTGCATTTCATTAAGTACCCAACTATTACATATGTGCAAGACAATAAAGACATATTACATTAAGATCAGAATCAAGGTACACATGTATCAACAAACTCCCCCTTGGACCTATGACAGCTTCCCCTATTCTCCAATCATAGTACTACCACTTAAAGTGTGGAGTGAAGTCCTGTGGCATTTCCCTGAGAGGGATTCTTGACATTGTGCGTGGAGGACTCCACTTCAGCACTATCTTTGGCTTTCCAGCTATGGGATCAACTTCAGACCATCTGATTTACCTCGTAGGTTGTTGAGGTTTGAAGTTGACCCACCTGGTGTGGTACTCTTTCTTCAATGCAGCCTCAAACCAGCCTAACATCTTTCTTGGGTCATCGTATAACAGCTTCAGTTTAACCAGCTGGTTGAGCTCAAAACCAGTTACAGACTTTAGATCATGCGGGAATCTAAAGTACTCAATACCCTTCTCTCTCTTTACCGGGTATACATTAAGATCATCAAAATGGGCCCACGCGATAATCTTGCCTGACATCTTATGATGTTTCTTCACTTTGTAGAGTTTGGTGTAAACATTCGGTTTAGGAGCAAACCATTGGGCTCGGATCTCCTCAAAACATGCAGCCCATTCAGCCTTTCTGATATCAACATCGGTGTTTGAGGCTTTGGCTTGTTCTTCAACCTTCTCGGGCTCTTGCTCCATCTTATCTAACATTTCAAACGTATCACTGACCAGGGAATCACCAAGATTGGGGACCACATTTCCCTCTTTGTCAGCATACTCGGGATAGTGCTCTGCAGTGACATCCTCGATCGCTATCTCATCAATGTCGTTTAGCTCGTCATCACTGGTTACTTCAAAAGTTGGAGCGTCCTTGACAATCTTATCGGGATTGAGCTTGAACATTTCTGCCAGTTGCTCATAAGTAAGATCATGAATTATTTCCCCTTCTTCAGGGGTGTAACTCATTGATCTCTTAACAATCCCTTGCAGATCAAGAATCATGGTTAGTTGAGTCTTGACCTGCTTGATTTAGACATATAACACAATAATCATTAGTTAATAATCAAAAACAGAAAACAATAAACAAAATATAAACATTATATACATTAATTTGATACAATATTCAGTTACACATGATTTTAAATAACATAAACAACTAGACATTACACTTGTGTTGTATCATGTGCTCCTCTGCTGACCACCTTTCACTCGCAGATGTGGCACCCGCAACAGATGTATCATCATCATCAACAACAACATCATCATCAGAATCATCACCAACATCAGTCTCATCCCCTTGATCATCACCACCATCATCATCATCATCACCATCATCTCCATCTCCCTCTCTGATCTTTAGTGGCTCCTCTTTTGATCCTTTGAGCCTCAACAAGATGGTCTTGTTGGTAGTCTCCAACTCCTCTATCCTTTTGGCTGAGTGGTCATGTTGCTACTGGAGTTGGGACATCTCTGAGCTCTGTGCAGCAATCTGCTGTGCCTGCTGCTCAATCAGCTGAGCCTGCTGAGATATCTGCTGAGATTGTGCAGCAGTAAGATCTACTAGCTAACGAATCTGGGCAGTCTTCTCGTCATCGGCTGCTAACAGCCTCAGCACCATGCGGTTCAGTGCTGAGAACTGTTCCTCTACCCTACTGGGAGGTAGAGGGGATCCAGATGGAAAGGAAGTGAAAGATGACGGTCCTGCTAGGTGGCTAGTGGTGGTGGTGGTGGTAGTAGTGAAGATTGGGGGTGGTATAAATGAAGGTGGTGGTGGATGAGTGAAGATTGGGGGTGGTATAGATGAAGGTGGTGGTGGATGAGTGAAGATTGGGGGTGGTATAGATGA
>BJCM01266965.1:0-10857 GCA_018326385.1 Flaveria bidentis | reverse complement strand
CTTTTGAGTCTTAAAAGAGCTTCGTCCCTGTGCGATTGACTTCGCCGCGGTAAGCGGCACACATATTCTATCTATCTAGCCTGAAAGTTTCCAAAGTTACTGGTGTATCGTGTTGTAATCGAATGTTTATGTTGAAACTTAACATCATGCTTAGAGGTTTATGGCTTATTTGAGGTGATGGAGAACATTATGACACATATAAGATTATAAGTTATACCCTAAGTCTATTTGCACTCAAACTTGCATGGTTTGTCTAGCGTTTCTTCATTCTGCATATATATTTTTTGAGTCATTCTTGTGTGTATTGAGTGTAATTTGATATAATAAACTCTGTAATTAAAATTTTGTCTTAGCAAATGATCCCACATTTTTCAATAAAATTGTTTTTCTTGACCCTTGCACACATGGGTGGATCACACCAGCTAATCCAACCTAAGTTGACCTCTACACAACAAAATCGTACTTATAAAGATCAATCTAAACACATATTACTATAACACAAAGCAAACAACACTCAATTAACTTAAACAGCAAACAAAACATCTTCCTGGGTTTGAACTGGTCCATGAAGTTTGAATACAAGTACTTGCTCCATAAGAACAAAGCACATTCAATTTGCTCTAAGATCCTTTAGAAATTCTCGAAGATTGCTGGGTTTAAAATAAGTCATAGTAGGATTGAATGATTTGGAAAACGAATTGTAGCTTTTGGTGAAAGTAGATTTTGAACAAATTGAATGAGGTTATATTGGATTAGGTTGTAAAGCAGATTGAGTCCCTAAGGGTACTTAAGCCTTCACACCAGAATTCTGTCTAGTCATAGAGTAACATGTATACGTTAATTCTAGTTTTATTGATTCGACAACACTTTTTATTTATTTTCAAATTTAAAATTAATAATAAATTATTTCTAGTTAAAAATAAGTAAGAAACTAAATTGTTACACTAAAATAATTTGTGTGCCTAAGCTTTAAACAGACTATAATTGTCGTGTTACGTAGACGTTTTGGGTACCTACATTTTGGATAACAAATTAACTTAATGTGACGTATCTAACCATAAAACAGCTGAGACAATACTATTCATCCAATTTAAACATTTCTAAAGTGTTAGCAATGCAATGTAGTAGAAACCATAACGGGCGTCTCTAATAATTCTAACAAAATGATATGTAAATTGATGGGTAAATAACAGGAAGGTGATGCCTTAAAGTTTTTTTTTTGACTTAAATAAACCCAAACGCTGCTTATATATTTATCCACTTCCCATGATATATATTCGACCAATTAAGATCCATCCTTCACTTTCAGTCATCATACATTTCATTAGTTAAGTTTCACCATGGATTACAACAGCCTCCTATGGCGGTTGACCTTCATTTCCTCGTTTATATTTGCGATCGTCCTCGTTTTTGCTTCTTCTTCAACCTCCGAAAAAGGTACGTACGTGATAACTAAACAATTTAGTCGACACATGACCATGCATGTTCATACGTTCATTATCCTTTTAACATTTTCTTTTCAGCTCCATGCTCCACATTTGCAAAAGACGCCGCCAACGCCCCACCGGAGGGATCCTACAACTACATCGTAATCGGGGGTGGAACCTCCGGCTGTGCATTAGCGGCCACTCTTTCACAAGCCGCAAAAGTTCTACTCATCGAACGAGGTGATTTACATCCCCTCAGTTAACACCATTAACGGCTTTCTACAAACACTAGCAGACCTCAGTCCTACATCGCCCTCTCAGACCTTTGTGTCCACCGATGGGGTGATCAAGCAACGGGCTCGAGTTCTAGGCGGTGGGTCAGCACTCAACGCCAGTTTTTACACCAGAGCGAGTGCTGACTTTGTTCACTTCACATATTAACTTGCCATTGCTTCAAGAAGTGGGCTCCACATTTGGGCTTTTTGCTAACCAGGTATGTATAATGTAATAATGTAAATATGTAATGTTTCTTTTTTCTTTATTGTTAGGTTTGGGTCCAAGTACTTCTTTTATTTTTTTTACTCCTAAAATGGGCTTCAAACCAATTACATTGTTTCAGACTTTCAGACAACAAGTCTTGACAAGATCAAATCCATTATCGGGCATCGCTTTAACTTGGATCTATCGGGACTTAATGCTGGATTGATCCTTGAAAAGGTGACGGGCCCACTCTCTGTTGGCGGTCTCGAGCTTGTTACCGAAAAACCAGATGATAATCCTAAAGTCACGTTTAACTACTTTAGCAACCCCCGTTTGACCTAGAGCAATATTGCAAAGACAGTACTGTGATGACTATATGGCATATTATCATGGAGGTTGTCAAGTTGATAGAGTTACTGATCACGACTATAAAGTTATAGGTGTTGACGCGCTACGTGTTGTTGATAATTCCACTCTTTTGAATTCTCCTGGAACAAATCCTCAAGCTACTATGATGATGCTTCGAAGGTACGTATACATTTGTTTGATGTAAATAAAACCCACTAAAGATTTAAGAATATCAATAGTTCTTTACCGATGAATACATATATTTACTTGCAAATACATTATAATCATCATGATTCAACAAATAATGCATTCACCAGTGAGTACGATTATTCACGAGTGAATAAATATTTCTTTTAATATTTGCTTGTTCTCTTTTTATAGATTATTATATTTAAAATATATCATGATACTACTGGAAGAATGATAAATACATGTCAACTAACAGTAACTTTATATTTTAATTTATTCGCCGTTTCAGGTATGTGGGGATAAAAATGCTAGGTGAAAGATTGGCGATTCGAAGGAAGTAGGAAATGTACATGGGAAAAAATGAATTAAATTTAGCGTTTTATATTATGTACAAAATCTATTTATTCTAATAAACCAATGTTTTTTTGGACACATGACACGATTCTATACATTTCTAAGATTGGTTTTCCAGCCTAAACCCTTGTACACATAGACTTATCAAAAACACACTCTACTCTCCTTGTATTAATTTCTTATTTACTTTTCTATATTTCTCTCTTTCATTATAGATTAATATTTTTTCTTATTTCTCTATATAATCAAATGACCTAAAAAATTTTAATATTATTTTCGAATCATTTGCTTGATTTTATTTGAGTGATTTAATAACTGGTAAATAATTATCTTAGTTATTGGTAAGTTCATATAAGATATTAAAAGATAAGAGTTTTAAGTAAATAAACTAAATAATTAAATGTCTAAAATGTAAATCTTCTTATGCTAATAATTTATTAAGATATACTAATTATAAGATTTCAATTATATAATATATTAAAATATAATTTTATAATTTTTAATCTTCATTGTTTTGTCGATTACAATTTCTTAAATATTTATTACTCTTATTGTACTAATGGTTAATAATATATAATATATAATTTTAAAACTAATGATTAAAAAAAATAGATTTAGTCCACCAATGTAATACATAAGTTCTAACCAAGTTATGTATATAATAAACTATCATCATTATATATTCAATTTATTATTACTATATATTTCAAGTGGAGATGATTATTACATACATATACATTTTTTGAACCATTCTTATATTATAAACTAGTATGTGTCTCAACTCGTGACTCATGTGTTATCCGGTTCGATCATTGGCTTGCTTGTTTATATAATAGCCTACAATCATAACGTATTTTCTACGCTTAAATTACATTATCAATATATTTAAATTGACAATACCCATATAATCATTTCGAAATATTTTTATTAAAAAACTAAATATAAACTATGAAAGACGCTCATAATCCATGAAATATTATTCTAGTGTCATTGTAACGAGTAAAAAAAAAAGAATATGAAATATATTACCTTTGGTTTTTATATATCAATATTAATGTTTATTTAATAAATCATTTGGCTTGCGAGCCGACTCGTATACAATGTGAGCCGAGCCCGGTCCTAATACATTGTGTGAGCAGCAGTTAACAAAGGATTGTGTTTGAAGCTCTTACGAAGACGAAACTAAGTACAAGAATATCATTTGTTGTTTGTTTGTCCTGTAAAAAGAAGAGCAAAGTACAAAACGTACCACAACTCATCATTCACCAACTGTCCTATTTGACCATCTAACTGCCTGCCACATCATCCTAACCAACTCTATCTCCTCAGCTTCACACCTGAATAACAAATCTCCTTCAATTGTATTATCCTTTCCCTTTTATTTCTTTGTTTACAAGCCCAACAACAAAGCTGTTAGATACACAACATATTTGAGTAACTTAAAAGTACTTTACAATCTTCAACTTAATACATGCACTATAAATACTCCCACCATCTCCATGAAATCCATCATCTTCTGCTCTGCTGCAATAACAATCTATACACAGCTAAAATCAGATGGCTATCATTTCACCATTTGCTGCTTTCATTCTCATACTAACTGTTGTTCCATTTACAGAAGCAGCGCTTAGCGCTCATTACTATGATCGAACATGTCCACAGGCTGAGAATATTATTTATCAGACAGTTCGTAACGCCTCTATTTACGACCCTAAAGTCCCAGCCCGCCTTCTTAGGATGTTCTTCCATGACTGTTTCATCAGGGTATGCTATATTATCTTAAGTCAATGCAACATAACTTGTTGCTATATTCTTTCCCCTGCTACTTCATCATGATTCAAATGTGTGTTATATAGGGATGTGATGCATCTTTGTTGCTTGACTCAACCCCTGGAAACAAAGCAGAAAAAGATGGACCACCAAATATCTCGGTTCGGTCATTTTATGTGATTGATGATGCCAAAACAAAGATTGAAAAAGCATGCCCACACACGGTTTCTTGTGCTGATGTTTTAGCAATTGCTGGGAGAGATGTAGTAGCAATGGTACATATTATTCTTTCTTCTTTCTTATATATAGTTGATGTGGCAAAATCAACCACTGTCAAAACATGTCAATTTTTAATACGGGTATAGTTGGTGGTTTAGACTTTCACAGATAAAAACATAAGTCGGATCAACCCATTCATAAGTAAATGGTCGAAATTGCCAAGTATTAATTTCAAATTATAACCATCATCTTTAACGTTCTTCTATCTCCATTTTCTACAGTCTCAAGGTCCCTGGTGGCCTGTGCTTAAAGGAAGAAAAGACGGACGAGTGTCAAAAGCCAATGAAACTATAAACTTGCCATCTCCATTTTCCAATGCCACAACACTAATTCAAAGTTTTGCTAAAAGAGGACTAAATGTCAAAGATTTGGTCACACTTTCAGGTGGACACACATTAGGGTTCTCACACTGTTCTTCATTTAGCGCCCGCATACACAACTCAACTGATCCTAACATCAACAGTGAGTTTGCTATGAGCCTAAAAAAGAAATGCCCCATACATAACAAGGATCGCAACGCAGGAGAGTTTCTAGATTCAACTTCTTCAAAGTTTGACAATGATTATTACAAAAGAATCACTATGGGTAAGGGTGTGTTTGGGTCAGACCAAGCACTGTATGGAGATTACAGGACTAAATCGATAGTGGATTCATTCGCCAAAGACGAGAAACTGTTCTTCAGGGAATTTGCAGCTTCAATGGTCAAACTTGGAAATGTAGGTGTCATAGAAAATGGCGAAGTTAGAGTGAAATGCAGTGTTGTGAATTGATGTGAGGGTGAAAGAAAGGCAAGTATCTAGAGGATGAGAAAGATTATACGGTTTAAAATTTTACATATTAACTTGTTTGAGTGTTTGACTTTGTAATATTTAATAAATGAATAAAACAGACCTATTGCCTTATTGGTATCTTTTGTTGTGATAACTATTGGCGCGTAAAAAGTAGAACTTATAAACATAAACAGATGCTTTGGCACATGAAAAGCAAACAGATAATACTCATCAACATAGAAAAAAGAAATATTGGTATGAAGAATCATGATAAACTAACTAGCAGCCATACAGACATCAGTTGTATTCTAAACCACATATATAAATAATGTTGAGGGCATCAGTCATCATGCAAAAGCTACATCTGACCTTAGGATATACTTGACACCTTTTGTAACATTGCGTGATTCATGTAACATACACTTGGCACCATGGATATGGAAGAGGGCCATTCCTTGAGTGGGAGTCACCTAAAAGTCAGAATTCAATGGATGCTGATGCAAAGGAATGTAAAATTTACATGATATAAGCCAATCTAGAAGAAATATGTACCTCGGCCACAAGGCTATTTCTTGGACCATAAAAGACGGTTTCACCTCCAACTAGAGGTTCAAAGGAGTCACGTGAACCATTTACATCGGATTTAGCTTTTGACTCCACATTGCCATTGAGGTATACTAGTAACGTGTAATGGGTGTGTTTTCCTTCTCCAAGATCAACACTTTCATCAATATGTCGGCCAAAACGTTGACCAACTTTATACCTGAATATGAGTTGACTTATATCATTAGAGATACTGATAGTTTGATATGGTGACCAAGATGACAAGTTTGATCAAACCTGTAAAGCCTAACATTCGGGTTTAGTCCAACCGCAACTTTTCCCCGAATAGTAATGTCAGAAAAGAGCTTGCTAAGTCCAGATTGCCATAATTTATCAGCAAGAACTGGATCATTCACCGCAATACGATCGTTGTCTCTATAAGCCTCGCCTTTTGCTGGACCAAGACTGCCTTGATGAACAAACCCAATTGATTCCGCAGCTTTAATGAAAGCCTTTGACTCAGCAGCAGTTAAGATGTTCTGCACCTGAGAACCTTAAACAAAAGAAGAACCACTAAGAAGATATGATTTTGATTTTATTTTTATATAGGGCCATCAGGAGCAGAAAGAACAATAACTTGAGATAGATTTAGAATCACACTAAAAGATTGCGTCCAAACAAACTGAGATCTTCTGCACAACTTACAAAACCCTAAGCCGACACTAAATTTTGCTCAAGTTGACACTAAATCGTACCTCATTAGACTTCAATCAAAAAGAAACAAATAAGAAAACTACATATATGATCAATAGAGAAAGTTGAATGGCTAAAAAAGACGTTAAATTTGTTGATGAAGATAAGAAAACGTACAGTAAAGAGATCGTGATCTTTTAGGCGAGTGATTCGGAGATCGGATTTAGGCTTTATTAGGGGCCAATTAGAATCTCCTGTGGTCTTCGATTTCTTCCCATCTTTCTTCCCATCTTTCTTCCGATCGCCCATCATCCTCTTCATCAATGTTACATCTGTACGGATTCCGGTGATTTATAAAGCAACTACCGGTGAATGTTGGTTGATACACCATTGATTCGAGTTTTTTCTTCTGGCCCATAGTAATTCATAGTCCGATGAATGAGGGCCTAAGGAGAGTCGGTTTAACTATTATGGTCTTATTAATATGTGAATACTGGTCTAGAGGCCCAATTTTTACAATGGGCTAAACAAATCCATCATGGTGAATTGTGAAATAATACATGTCATTAGTTTTTACTGTTTACATTCGTTATTACAGGTTCTGCAATTCCAGATGTTACTATTTTGAAGATTTGAGCACAAATCATTAGGTGGCTAGGTCATAAATGTAACTATGTTTCATAAGGATTTTAATTTATTTGTAAAATTACCTGCATTTTTTGTTATTCATCTTGTTTGAACTTTGGTTAATCTTACGTATTGTTGTATTTATTGTTGCAGAGATAAAGAGTTATGTACTAGCTCGAACTTGGATAGTAGACTAATATCTTTCTTTTTAATCAAGTCTAGTGAAAATATTAATGAGAACTAGGTAAAATAAAAGCTTTAAAGTTCATGTTTGTAATATCAAATATTATCGAATATAATATGGGGGCCATTAGGTACATTAGACATCGTGGATAAAAGCTCTATGGTTTTAAGGTCACTAATTTCAAAACTCAATTCAATGTAAAAGTCTTTCAGCCACTAAAAAGGGTCACTAATGAGCCCTCCAAACACATGCAAGTTAAGAAGTTTTACAAGTTAGTCGGTTTTCTCTTGAAAGGGGTTGGCTCTATCATTGAGCCTTAAATTAACGATTGACAGTTGAAATTTTGTCTCAAATATAAATATATCTGGGCTATGAAAACAAATAAAATTCCGAAATATCATCACCATTAAAAAAAATAAAAGACTAGCCAAAACAAATATTTACAGAAAGTACAAGTTTAACACCTATGCTCATATATGTCTTTTCTTTGTTGTCAAAATTGAAAGTACAGGTTTGTTTAGTAGATGTATTAAAAGTATCATATTTCTAGATCTAAAGCAGAATTTTAGTTTTGAACATGTTCAAGAACAATGCATGATAACAATCCTGTTTATCTAACGTGCGGTTTGGTTCGCATAACTCTTAAGAATTGAGATTGAGATTGAAAAATTAGCCATTTAAAAATCATATTTAGTTAGTTAACGGACATAATTTGAATTAAAAAAAATTATATTTATTGGAATTCGTATGACTTTCATTTACTTATGTAATGTTTAACAATGCAATGGAATGTTTAAAATTAACATTTTAATTTTACTAAAAATTGACCAAACAAACACGTTATTGATTTAAACAAGATTTCAATTACAATTTTAATTTTTTATTCAATTTCAGTTTCTTTGCAAAATATTTTCCGAACCAAATGACCCCTAAATTTTCACTCACAATAATATAAATAGTTTATAGTTAGCCCAAATTAAAATGTATACATGTTAATTTATATGAATTTTCATATTTAGATGAATTTATTATTATAGTTTTCTGTGATACAAATTCTTTAATAACATTTTCATAATCAATGTCTTTTCATAAATATAAACTATTATCCTACAATTATTAAGAAAATATATAATCTTTAAAATTTTCAAAAATATCATCTCCTATTGATGAGCAAGTAAATTAGCCTCAAATAAAAATATTTATAAAACATGTTGCTCACTTTTTATTGATATAAGAAGAAAGTACGTGAAGTAATATATATACACACACACATATATATATTTATAAAAAGCCTTTTCAACGTTTTGGTTATAAGCCTTACAAATTTAAAGGTCATAAACTTTTAAATTTCTGTTATACCTCTTGTTTGATTTTTTCTTGATCTTTTAACTTTTAACATTAACAAAATTTGGTGTGCGTATGTAGCTGATTTACATCTGGTTGAACCTGCTCAACCGTCGCTTGAAAGCTGAAAATGTAAGCTTAAATGATATCTAAGCTGAATAGTTAAAATGGAAGCATATCCTCATGAATATAATATAATATAATATTATCAATTTGATTACGTAATTCAAATAAATGGAAAGTTAGTCTTTTTCTTAAATATCGTGAGTGAGCTAAGGAAATACGACAAGGAGAAGAGAAACAAAAACACATGAAAATGTTGGAGACAAGAACGCTCCCCATCTTATTTATAGCCAGACTTTCGTTTACATAGTTTTCGTTTTCTACGAACCATACAAAACTACATTATGTCAAATCGTATGATCCACATTAAATCATTTTCCTTTTTTGCTAAATCATAACTAAATCTATACTTTCTTTTAACTTCTATACATAACCACCCTTTGAAAAAGGTCTTTCAATAAGGAAAAATTAACAAAAAATGAAGCTTGGTCCAGAATCTTTATTCAATCTTGTGCGATGTATGCACCACCTAGGGTCCAATAATAGGTTTTTAATTTAAAGAATTAAGTATACATATAGTCCATGTGAGTTTATTAAAAATAACAGGTTTTGGTATTAAGTGTTTTTTGTAATAGGGGTAGGGTATTGTGTTTTTAATTTTGTAAAGAGAATGATTACTAACACTAACTGATATTAATTTTTTTGTTAAATTAACTAACATACTCTTTAAGAAACTACTTTTGTAATTTTATATATTTTTTTTCCAAGGACCATTTGTAATTATCTATACCTTACAAAAGATCCAACCCTCATGGCCCACCTACCCACCCACATCTCTTTAAGTATTTCAAACCACCACTTTTTGTATCCACCATGGTTGCCGCCAACCACCAGTGTTGTTACCCACCATAACTATAGCCCACCACCACCTTGGTTTATGTCGCTAAACAACCAACGTTTTTAATCTACCATCGTCGCCCATAAGAAAAACCCCCAACCCAACGACTATCATCCCCCTCCTACTCCCATTCAGATCACCACTACCACTAAATCCATCAACGACGGCCACCATCATCTTGGTTGCGCCCTTCCATCTCTGACCACACCCATTTGACGACACTACCACAACTAGATCTAAAGACATCATCGGTTTCAACCACCTTCATTTTTTTCTCAAAACCTTAATTAACCATTACTTAATTGGGAATGAAACTATAATGGGCGTTCAAATGTTCAATAGATATGGAGTTGTAGTGGATGGTTCGATGGTGGTTGTGATGCAATGATAATGATGGTTGTAGAGATTAATAAAAAGGCTGATGCAACCTAAACATCTTAAGTCTATCCTGCATGCTGCACAAGTGCATTAAAGAAGAAGCTTAGGAAGTTTCACACATGAAACAGATAATACTCTAAGTGTGAAATCTTTCGAAGCCAAGACTAATATCTTCCGAAGCCAAACATGAAGTCTTCCGAAGCCTCAGAGACAAAGTCTTCCTAAGCTTCAAGTTCATGAAGACATATTTCTTACGAAGACTTTTGGTAACATGTTTTATCTGATGCATTGTTCCATAAAGCTGGACACCTTTCCGTTGCGCCTCTGCAAGTCACCAACTTACATGAGTTGGTGAAAAGGTCCATGCTTTTGGTAACTGTATATTGAGGTCTTGAGTCTGTAACTTTCTACTTTATGTACTTTATCCTTTTTGTAATAGATAAAGTCAAAAGGCAATCTGCCTTTTGACTCTACAATTGATTTTGTTTGTGTCTAGTCAATTGTATCCAG
>BJCM01266963.1:0-19386 GCA_018326385.1 Flaveria bidentis | reverse complement strand
TATATATAATCTAATATATAATATAAATAAGTTATCAATGAAATTATTCTATATTATTAGGTATAGATAATAAACATATATAATATATAAATAATACTATAAAAAGAATAAAAAATATTTTTATTCATGATTATTCATCAATCTGTTTATATATATTTTTAAAGTATTATAGTTTTAAGAATGATTAGCTACAAAGTATTATATATTTTAATAACAGTAAGTTTTATTAAAGTAATTTAATTTATCATTAAATAAACATTTATTAATGAAACATTTTTGAAATTATTTTTTTCAAAAGTAGTAAATTTAATGTGGTGAGAACAAGTATATAATTATAGGTGGATCTAAGATGGTGATGATGTGAACGTGCTAGAAAATAAACAATTAAGGTGAATCTTAGATTATTTATGTGTAACATTCTAAATATCAAGTATCTCGAGTTTCGACTTATACAAATCATCAAACAATATTAACGTGTGACAATTTCAGTTATTTTAATCATGATAATATTCATGCAAATAGATTTCACTACTCTGTCCAAAATACTAACTTTAAATATACATAAACAGATTTCCTTCCATACTATTTAACGAGATATAAAAAGATTTATTTAATGTGGCATTAGGTTATAGACACGCATAAGGTGTAACAAAAAGATAAGACCCTTATATCTCTAAGACGTTGGACTTTTAATTTGATTAAGATATGAAAGATAGTAAGAGTTGTAACATGACATGTCATTAATATATAATAATTAACCGATTTAACCGAATTAACCGAATCATAACCGAATTAACCAAATTAACCAAACCAAATTAACCGAACCGAACAATTAACCGACGGTTCGGTTAAAGCATAACGATTAACCGCACATTGCGGTTCGGTTTCGGTTTTGGTGTGCAAATTAACCACATTAACCGCACCGAACCGAATGTCATTAATATATAATAAATTTACAATATTTCTCATGATTTTACTATAATTTCATATATTCATACTTTTACTTCTCATTTATAAAATACATTTACATAGTGGATTCCGTTATGTATTAAAGAAACATCATAAACAAACAGAAACAATGCAAAATGTGCGCATATATTGTTTTAAACATCCCCACTTCGGTTTTGGTTTAGGCAGTACCTTAAAAACGAACCATATCATGCACACAGTTATAAAATTGGTCCAAACCTAGTCTCACAAAAATTTATTAGTTATATTTTTGTTTAAAAGCATATCTTTAATATATTGGTCAATTAACCGAAATTAACCGCAAATTAACCATAACCGAAGGTTAACCGAAGTGTGGTTAACTGAAGTTTTGGTTGCGGTTACGGTTAAAAATATGGTATTAACCGAACTCGCAGTTTTGGTTTCGAAAATTGTATTAACCGTACCGAACCGCACCGTGCACACTCCTAGGTGACCCTTAGTTTAATATGAGATAATAGTATAAAATAATAATAGTACCAACACACAATATCATTACCAAATCAATTATCAAATTCTATGAAATCATTGACGAGATTTCATATTGCAATGTTTATAAAAAGAATTATTTTAACATAAGTGAATGGTTAAAAAGGGGAGTGGTTACATTTGTGCTCGATATGATAAAAGCAATTTTGAACACATGATAATTGTTGTACCTTCAGACAAACCAAAGGGGACCTTTCCTTCTAATCAAAGACTACTTTTGAAATCAATCATTAATATTTTTTATGTAATTCTTTATACTCAAGTTTCATTGACTAATAACTTGTCCTTTTAAAGAAAGTATTTAGTGTCTACACTTTTCAAAATGCTAACTACTTATTTCCTGTATACCTTAATAAATAAATGATACATTCGAATTACACATTATGTTACAGTAATATTAAAAGTAAAAACCATAAAATGTGAATGATTTCTAAACTACATGTCATTTATTTATTTTATTTCAAATAAAATTACATTATTATGTAGATCGGTAAACAACATGGTATAGATATAGCTAGTGAAGACTTACAAACTGCATGAGTATTTTTTCTTGTAAGCGTTTTATTTTTCAATATCATAACATAAGTTAATGTTATAACTAGACTGATTGATCTACCAGGCATCTCATTGTACCACTAGTTGAACCGATTTAAAAAACCAGATGATGGGAAAATAATTTAGTAGGTATGTTTATAATTTTATCTATTAGTTGTATATAGAGTTGTGTTGGATTGGGTTATATACAAACATAACTTTTCTAGTGATTGCTGATGACAAAAGCAGAATCTTAGTTATATGTCTTACTTAAGAAATACATATACTTTAAGTTATAATAAGGACACAAGAAATTTTTTCAAAGTATTCACATGATTAATTATTTTCGAGTACAAAGTGTAATGTTTAGCGGATAACAAGTGGGCTAACCACCTAACATAAAAACTATACAAGTGAGACATATTTATACTATGAAAGCTAAACACAAAGAATAAATCACTTTTCATCTATTCATTGTTTAGGAAAACATATGTATAACATAGATAGGCAATCGACACATCAAAAGTTAGCAGCTTCAGTACTATGTAGTCTCCAAAATATTAAACACAGCAACCACTAATTTAATTCGATACAAACAGTCTTGTCTAGTGTAATAATTGATCAGTAGCGCGTCTATTTGAGAGTTGATAGTAAGTTAATCAATAGTTCATCACTTTGAGAGTACTGGTCGGTAGTCGTTCAACACTTAGTAGAATTCGTAAGTTGACAACCAGTACTGAATCCTTGAGCATTCAGTAGTTTCATCATCTTCATAGATCAATAGATTCCCCTATGATGATGCTATGAAAATCTTTCTTATCCTTCAATCATCCTTATTAGCAATAGTTCATACGTGTATCCTCTTTTATCTGTTGAGGGGTTGTCAAGAGATACACTAATCAAGTCCTTCATGTTGTGCCGAGATAGTCTAATGATGTCATACTCTTAGACTTCAGTTTTGCCAGCATCAGTGAAGGTTAGACAAGAGGTGTTGGTTGAGGAATTGTAGCTCCAATGTGTGATTGGATCATCAATGTTCAATGGAGTCATATGTAGAATATCTTCTTTTCTCCACTTGTTTCGTCATCAACTCTGTTCCTAATCCTTATCTCAAAATAAAAACCGTTGATTTGTATTTATCTGTCACGCTTTCATATTCTTTGATCAAGGTGAACATCTTCTCTAGGTCTTTAGGATTTAGATTTAGAACTTCTAACTTTTTTAAAAAGAAAGATTTGGACTTATTCTTTCTTTCAACAAAGTATCTCTATGCCTTCAAACACCCGAGAGTTTCTGCTCTTCTTCACTTTCTCTCTCTACAAAATCCGATTGAGTGATGTGAATAAGCAACATGGGCGGCCATGTTGCTTTATTCACCAACTTTTTTAATGTTTTGTCCTTTTGACACTTTTAACCCCTTGGCTTGGGTTAGATCACATTTCTTTCTTTTTCTTCACTTTTATTCTTTCTTTCGTACTTTAAAAAAATTGAGTGTTACAAGTCCACCCCTTATATAGGTTTCATCCCCGAAACCTGTTATTCCATAAAAAAATATGGGTAATGATGCCTCATCTCCTCTTCGGTCTCCCACATAGACTCAGATCCCTTCTTGTGTTTCCACTATACACACATAAGATGAACTACTTTATTCCTTAACCTCTTCTCCTTGGGATCAATGATCACCACTGGTAGCTCCACATAATTGAGCCGTTCATCTACTTCGATATCTTCCCGTGGTACAACCATATCCTCTTCTGCTAAACATTTTCTCAGGTGAGATACATGGAATGTCAGGTGAATTCCACTTAACTCATTTGGTAGCTCCAATCCATAGGCCACCTCTCTTACTCAAGCAATGATTCGGTAAGGCCCTATGTACCTTGGGCTCAACTTGCCCCGCTTCCTGAACCGAATGATACCCTTCCAAGTTGATACTTTCAACATATCTCTATCATCCACCTGGAACTCAATCGGTCTACGCCTCTTATCGGTATACAACTTCTGCCTATCCTTGGCTGCTTTCATGAAGGCTTTAATCTTTTCAAGCTTCTCGGTCATAGCCTCGATCACTTCAATACTTCCCAACTCTGTCTGACCAATATCACCCCAACAGACGGGTGTTCTATATCTCGTAATGTATAGCATCTCATAAGGGGCATACCAATACTAGCATGATAACTATTGTTATATGAGAACTCGACTAAAGGTAGGTGGTCATCCCAACTTCCTCCAAAATCAATGACGCATGCCCGAAGCATTTCTTCAAGCGTCTGGATTGTCCTCTCCGATTTACCACCCGTCTGAGGATGATAAGTTGTGCTAATATGTAACCTCGTCCCCATCATAACATGGAATCTCTCCTAAAATTTAGATGTAAACGGGGTGTCACGATCAGACACGATAGACATCAGCACTCCATGACGAGTTACAATCTCGTTAATGAAAAGATCCACAAATCTCTCGGATGAATATGTCTCGCGGATCGGTAGGAAGTGAGCACTCTTCGTCAGACGATCAACTATCACCCATATAGGATCATACGCTCACGCGGTACGCGGTAGCTTCATAATAAAGTTCATGGTGATATGCCCCCACTTCCACTCTGGTATATCCAACGATTGGATCTTCTCGTACGGCTTCTGATGCTTGGCCTTCACTTGTAAACAACTAAGGCACTTACTCACATACTCTGCTACATCGCGTTTAATACCCAGCCACCAATAATCCTTCTTCATGTCTTGATACATCTTCGTAGCACCGGGATGAATAGAGTATCGAGTTTTATGAGCTTCATCCATAATCTTCACACGTAGATCTCCAAAACGAGGAATCCACATTCGTCCGAATTGGGTCCGAACACCGTGTATGTTTTCACCCAACTCCGCGACCAGACCCCTTATTCTTTCAGAGTTAAGATGATCTTCCTTTAATGCCTCATCTTGAAACTCCTTACTTGAGTCATCACATCAGAGGTCATAAACAATTGATAAGCCTTCACCCGAATCGGCTCGGGTCTTATTTTGGCTAAGGGCATCTGCCACCACATTAGGTTTGCCCGGATGGTAATGGATCTCACAATCATAATCTTTTATGAGCTCCAACCATCTCCTCTGTCTCATGTTCAGATCTTCCTGCTCGAAGAAGTACTTCAAGCTCTTGTGGTTAGTAAATATGGTGCACTTCATTCTATATAAGTAGTGCCTCCAAATCTTAAAAAAAAGACCACAACTGCTAGCTCCAAGTAATGAGTAGGATAATTGATCTCATGAATCTTCAACTGTCGGGATGCATAGGCTATAACCTTTCCCTTTTGCGTCAACATACATCCCAACCCCGAGTAGGAAGCATCTGAATAAACTGCCAAATCCTTGCTTCATTCGGGTAATGACAAGACAGGAGCTTGAGTTAACCTCACCTTTAATTCCTCAAACGCCTTCTCTTGATCTTGACCCCATACAAACTTCACATCCTTACGGGTTAACTTAGTCAATGGAGAAGCGATCTTAGAGAAATCTTGAATAAATCTCCTATAATAGCCTGCCAACCCAAGAAACTACGAATCTCGGATGGCGTCTTCGGAGACTTCCATTCCTCCACCTTTGTTGGGTCCACCATAATCCCCTCGGGATTCACCACATGACCCAAAAACTAAACTTCATGGAACTAGAACACACACTTGAAGAATTTAGCATACAACTTCTCCTTTCTCAACATCTCTAACACTTCCCAAATATGACCGACATGCTCTTTCTCACTTATCGAATAAATCAGGATATCATCAATGAACACAATCACTGATTTATCTAACATCAGCTAACACACTCGATTCATCAATTCCATAAAAGCAGCCGGCGCGTTGGTCAGACTAAAAGACATAACAAGAAACTCGTAATGTCCATAACGCGTGCGAGAATTCAAGTAAGTTGTTGAGAGTTTGTTAAGATTGAGTGCTTGAATTGTTAACTGCTTTCTTACTCTTGTAATTGTCTTAGCTATATCAATGAACTGTGAATTTGTTGATATTGCTTGAATTGATTACAATTGTTTGTGTTTCTCTTGAATTGTTCACATAAATCATTACAGATTGTCTCAATTGATCCTATCAAAAGCTGTTTTAGGAAAATCCTGCTCCTTCACCTTCAACTGATGGTAACTGGATCGAAGTTCTATCCTTGAGATCCAACTGGCACCTTGGAGCTGATCAAATAGATCATCAATCCTCGGTAAGGGGTACCGATTCTTCACTGTCAACTTATTCCGCTCGCGGTAGTCTATGCACATCCTCATACTACCGTCTTTCTTCTTCACGAATAAGATCGGAGCACCCCAAGAAGAGATACTCAGACTAATTAACCCCTTATCCAGCAACTCCTGCAGTTGCTCTATCAACTCTTTCATCTTAGTCGAAGCCAACCGATACGGTTCCTTAGCAACAGGTTGAGCACTCGGTATCAAGTCAATTTGGAACTCGATCTTGCGGTCTGGTGGCACTCCTAGTAAGTCTTCGGGAAACACGTACGAAAAGTCACACACAACCGGTACTTCAGACAGTTGTGGTGTTGGCCTATCCACATCCTTTATGTAGGCCAATTAGGCACTACATCCACGCCTCATGCACTTTCCTGCTACTGCCATCGAAATCACTTTCGGAATCGTCATGACTTGATCACCACAAACCGTCACCGAACTCCGTTCAGGCGTTGTCAATCAAATCATCTTCTTGCAACACATAATGTTCGCCTCGTAGTCCGCCAACCAATCCATTCCAAGGACTACATTGAACCCACCTAAGGTCATCATGAATGGTTTAACAGGAAACTTGTGACCTTCAAGTTCTATGTCACAATCCTCTATCATCTCAGATATCCTAGTAGACTTACCTATGCCAGTTTCTACATCAAAGATCTTATCTATACTCCTACTACTAACAGGCAACTTTGCACAGGATGCAGTAGAAATAAAACTTTTACTAGCACCAGAATCAAATAACATAGAAGCTAGAGTTTGGTTTAATAGAAATGTACGTGACATAACATTGGGGTCCATCCTAGCCTCCTCCTACGTCATCGTGAACGCTCTGGCACTCGCCCTTACCATTCGGTCCTGACCGCCTTCTTTTCTGCACCGGAACTTTCAGCCCTTGGCTTCTTGCAGTCCTTGCTCATGTGACCCTCCTCGCTACAAGTATAACACCTCCTTACCCCACAGTTCTTTGCCACATGTCCGGTCCTCCTATAACAGAAACAGACATTAGATCCCACTCTACATTCCCCGGTGGCTCCCTTCCACACTTGCCACACCTCCTCGGCCTCGCACCGGATGTGGCCACACGTCGATCATCCACCCATGCACCTTTGTTGCTTGGAGCGGCCCCGCCACGTCCAAACCACTTCCTGTTCCAATTCTGGTCACCACCACCCTTTTTTTTCACCTTAGCCACCACCACCCCACGCTCGTCATACAACCTTCTAGCCAGATCAATTGCCGTCCAAAACATGCTCGACTGACCAGCAATCATGTGCCTACGGATATCTGCTTATAAGCCCTAGATATACCTCGTAATATTCATGTCAGAGGCGTCACTTGATACGAAACCAGCCGTGTCATTTCGTTGAACTTAGTGGTATATTGCTGAAAGGATCCGGATCTCCTGCGGGAATAATTTGTCATGGTTCCCACCTCCAACTGCAGGAACTCCTTCTCCACCTTATCCATATTCCATATGAGGACAGAACTCTTCAATTACCAATTTCTTCAGCCCAGACCACCTCATTCTCCCAATTGCCCAGCTACCCTCGGCTTGGACAATATTGTCCCACCAGCACAAAGTCGAGTTCACAAACGAGTGGGTAGCGAACTTCACCTTTTGTCTTCACAACACTTGTTATTTTCAAGTACAGCCTCCATCTCTCTCACCCACCGGTGAGTAGCAGCAACAGTGCCATTACCATCAAAGGTAGGGGGCTTGCATAATTGAAATACTCCATAGTTGCAGCGTCGTGCCGCCTCCGACGCATGCTCTTCTTCCTCCTCCTCATCCTCGGAGAAAACCGTCTCAGTCTCCGGTCGCTCCCGTCCTCCCGAGGACCTGTTCCTCTCCCTTCTTTCTCCTTCCCGCACAGCCTTTATCACTTTGGTCACCACATACGGTAAGATTGTCTACATGACCTGATGAACTTCCTCCACAATAGCCTTTTTCACTGAGGCTCTCAAGTTAGCACTCTCGTCCCCAGCCTCTGGAAGAGGGGTCTCAGGTTCTTCATGAACCACCTCTTTGGCTCTAGGCCTTCCTCTTGTGACCGGTGGTTTAGCACCACATCCACCACAACCTCCAACATGTGAAGCCTTTGACAATCTACCACCAGCCATCCTCTAAACACACTATAAGATTCAAACACTAACACGGTCATTCAATGGGATAGCTCAATTTATGTCAAATATAGTTAGTCCCTAATTATAGTGGCAAGTTGTGATTAGGCACTTACTTTACTCTTCATACCCCAGGCATTTTCTATCCCGACTTCATCCGTATCCAAATCTACTAAATGCCATAGATCAAATAACACGCGCACATAATACCGGTTAACACTAAGAAAATACCTGATGGCACGCAGCTACTTGGACGGGCGTCCCTTCCCTTTCGTCCCATTTTCAGTTTAAGTTTAGGTTTCTTTTGATACCTTACTGGTTTCACTTAAACTTTGGCTTTGATACCAACTTGTAAGGCCCCGTTTCTGGGACGCTCACAGCTGGTAATTCATCACAAATAAACCATATAATTACATTAACTTCAATAAAACATTGCAGGGAAAACAATTAAATACTTTTTCATGTCATTATAATCACTTTTGCAAAATAATACAACGTTGACTGATTACAAAATAACTTGTTGCATTACAACACAAAAACATTATACAAAATGGATGCCATCCAAAATGAGCCAAGTAGCCACCCCGTGCCGTTCTCAGCAACTATTACCTGCCAACTGGAAACGCATAAAAGTCAGCATTGCTGAGTGAGTTCTAATTTTAAAACAAAATATACTTTACTTTCTTTCAAGACCATTCTATACTTTTGTACATGATCACACATCGTATGTACACATAGATAATTTCATTATTATCTTCTTTCATTGTTCTGTAACTTTCACTCTTTTCCTCTTTTCGGATCAGTCTCATCAGATGTACCCCAAATGTATGCCCAAAGCGGGTATTAGGCCAAAGATCATAACTGACTTCCATATCGCACATAGCGTGGCACCAACACCGGGCAAGTGACAAAGATCCCCTCTGTATACTACACCCCAAACGTATGCACAAAGCAAGTATTCGGCTGAAGATCATAACTGACTTCCATTACCCACATAGTCTGGCACCAACACCGGGGTGAGTATCCACTATCATCCATGTACTATACAACTAGTCAGTTACAAAGACTAGACCCTATGTGTATCCTTATGGGTTAGCTAAACCACACAAAGTTGAGCTAACAATATTTAAGAATCGTGCACCTCCGTACATTTGCTTGCAAGACTTTCTTTACTTTTACTTTCTCTTTTATTAATGCATGCATTCTATCATTATGTTCCTCTTTTCATTATCTTCCATTTTACGTTACATAATACTTTATCATTTCTTTCATAAACATTCAAGGTAAGGCCATGCAAAATAAACATACATAACCACGAACATAAACATAACCATATAAAACATCACCATACAAGGCAACATCATACACGACATTACAATCATCTTACATGCCATAACATATCCCATACATCATCAAAATTCAACTTACTTCACCCCCCGAGAACATCCCAAGTCAAAGCCTACACTTTACATTTTTCCCCAAAAGTCAGAAAAAAATATCTAAGTCTTAGGCGCGTTGGCACTATGCAGTCGCATGGCCTTTTAGACGCATGGGGAACACTTAGGCGCATGGGAAACTTCTGGGCGCATAGGCACTATTGGGGCGCATGGCCAACACTTAGGCATTTCTGGGAAATTTCTATGTGCATGGGCACTATGCAGGCGCATGAGTGCCTAGGTGCATCGGCTGTCTGGGCGTCTGGACACTTAGTCACTTTCAGCCTAATTCTAGGCGCATGACAACTATTTGGGCGCATGGCAACTATTTAGGCGCATGATGTTTTGGGAGCATGGGAACACTTAGGCATTTTATATCATTAGGCGCATGGGCCACTATTTGGGCACAGGGGCAGTTTAAGTCACACTTAAACAACATAATTCACTCCCCAATTATCGTCTAGCATATTCTAAGCTTAAATCTCACATTCTAAGCCATAGAAACACATTCATAACAACATCATAAACATAAACACACCCAAGTCAAACCCCACCCGCAAACACATTCACACACATACATACGGGTGAAAATCCATTTTATAAAAAATGCTTATGCACGCATTTCTAGCCCTAAATCAATTTCAAACAAGTAAAAAGGGGGTTATAGAACTCACCTCTTGCAACTCTTTGGGTATGACTTTCTTCAAAACATGTTGCTACAAATTCAACACCTAAAACCCACTAAGAATACACACACCCGAACACAAAAACACACATGTAAGCTTACAACCGAGGCTAAGCCGGTTAAGAACACTCAAAAACCATGAATTCTTACCTTGAATTCGATCTCTTCTTCTCCTCTTCAAATACCCGAGAGTTTGTGCTCTTCTTCACTTTCTCTCTCTACAAAATCCGATTGAGTGATGTGAGTAAGTAACATGGGCGGCCATGTTGCTTTGTTCACAAACTTTTTAAAATTTTGTCCTTTTGACAGTTTTAACCCCTTGGATTCGGTTAAATCGCATTACTTTCTTTTTCTTCACTTTTATTCTTTCTTTCATAACTTTAAAAAAATAACCGGGTGTTACACAAATGGATGTTAAATGTGCCTCTATATACAGAGACATTGATGAAGAGATAGATGCGTGTAAACCACCAGGGTTTAAGGATCTAGACTTTCCTGACAAAGTATACAAGCTTGATAAATCTCTCTATGGTTTACATCAAGCTACTCGTATCTGGTACGAGACTCTGACATAGTATCTTCAAAGCAATGGTTTATTTTGTGGCACCATCAATATGACTTTATTCAAATAGGAGGTGAATGGTAAGATTATAATTGTGCAAGTCTTCATTGACGATATTATTTTTGGCTCCACCAATTTAAAGCTATGTCGAGAATTTGAGGAGGTTATGTGAAGTTGCTTTGAAATGAGCATGATGGGGGAGATGTGCTTTTTCTTTGGTTTGCAAGTTGAGCAGAAGACTGAAGGAATTCTTATTCATCAGGAGAAGTATGCTAAAGAGATTCTAAATGAATTCAAGATGGATGATGCTTCTTCTGATTTAACACCATTCACAGCTCAAACATGCCTCACTCTAGACGAGAACAGGAAATCTGTTGATCCTCATCCGTACCGATACATTATCGGTTCCCCAATGTATCTTACAACAAGTCGTCCAGACAACACCTTTGCTATTAGATAATGTGCTCGATACCAATCTGACCCTAAGGAGTCTCATGAGAAGGCAGTAAAACGAATCTTTCGTTATCTTAAAGGCTCCTTTCGTTTAGGTCTTTGGTATCCTTATGGTGGAAAATTTGATATTCATGCTTATTCTGATAGTGATTCTAATGGTTGTAGATTAAAGAGAAAATCTATCACCGGAGGCTGTTAATATCTGGGAAATTGTCTGGTATCATGGTAGAGCAAGAAATAGACTACCGTGTCTCTTTCCATGGGAGAGGCAGAGTATATTGTTGCTTCAAGTTGTTGCTCACAAGTGTTGTGCATATAGCATTAGATGATTGACTATGGAATCAACATTCTCCATACTCCATTATTCGGTGACAATGAAGTAGCCATTGGAATTGCAAAGAATCCAATTCACCATTTCCGCACCAAGCACATTGAGACAAGGATTCTTGCAATCTGTGATGCTAAGGAGAAGGGTTTTATTGTATTATTCCCATTGACACTAAAAATCAAAAGGCTAATCTTTTCACTAAAACTTTCGATTAACCTCATTTTTATGAAATAATCTCCATGTTAGGATTGTTATATTTTTAAAACCCCGTTTCCTTAATTGTCTCATGTCAATTCTGCACATAGTCTTCTCCTGTTTTTGTTCTTCCCTTCTTTTATTTTTAAGCTCCATAATCCTTCATTATTTTACATAAAAAATAATATAATAAAAAAATTAATTAATAAAAAAATAATAATGATAGACATTTTTGTAGAAATTTCTCTTATCTTGATAATTCGTAGAAATTTCAAGGGAGAATAATTCAAGTTTATCTGTCTGTTTTACAGAATAAATTTTTTGCTACCTGAAAGATTTGAAGGAGGTCAACGGTCTTGTGTTGGGATATGCATGATAGGCTAAGCCAGAATGCGAAGTACACAATGATCTTGTGGCTAAACTAATAGGATAAGAAGCTTATTGACTTAGACTATTCCCTTGACAATTTTGGCCTTCACAAAGTTTCAAGTCCTTGTCTAAAATAGATTAAGAATGTGATATCTCTTCTTCGATGTGTCTTTTTGAAAAATCCTTGTTCTCCATCTCCATATTATTCAAAAAGTGCTACTTGCTAGCTCCTTTTGTATCAAAGAAGCTTCTTACTATACATTATTACGTGCTTATCTCCTTTGCTATATGTGAACATTGACCTGCAGTGATAATCTCCTTTGTTATACGTAACTATAGACCTAGAGCTCTTATTAGCATGTTATGATGATCTTCTTTGTGATATGTGAATATAAACCTGAACCTCTCATATGTCAACATCAAATGATCATCTCCTTTGTTATATGTAAAGTTGACCTAGAGCTCTCATCATTTGAGAATTATAAGATCTGTGCTTTTTTTGATAGATCCATGTTGTGCTCACCATGGGATAATCCAGAAGAGTGTGTTATTTTGTTCAATACATCATAAGGAGGACAAGATGAGTTTCTTTGCACAATACTTGTTGAAAAGAAGAAGGCATGGTTTTAAAAGGACAAGTATATCATAAATCCCACCAAACTCCGACTTTCTAGAAAATCTCATCAGTTTATCATATCTCTATATCCTATTATCGTTCTTCATTTTGTTTAATTTTAATTTTGTGAAATTTTGTTAGGTCTTCTGGATCATTTTTGGTTCTTTTATTTTTATTTTTATTTCTTTTCCTTTTTTTCTTTGTCTTAAATTCCTTTTAAAATAGTTAAATATTAAAAAATTTGATTTTTTATAAGTTTTTATGTCCATCGAATGTATAGATTCGCTGGTAGTTTCGTTGTGTGTAACTATAGACTACCCAGTACTTTTGCTCATTTCAGAACCATTTTGATTCAAAGATTTACCGGCCGGAACTATAGTTTCGCTTATTGCTATATATTGTGTTATGCGAAATTGAATGCTCATTTTCGCACAATCGTATCTGTATAGACCCGGTGCCCTAAATATTGACATCCTATACGATTTTGATTTCTAGTGTGTTTATTATATGATTGATGATTATTAAATATTTAGGTGTGTGATTTGAACCCTCGTACATAGTTTAATCTAAGTTTAATCAAGGTTTGATAGTCGTATTAGATTCCAACTCTTCGATACCTTCACAGTTCATACTGCGAAAGTACAGATGCTTTTTGCGAAACTGAACGAAAGTTCAATTGTTTTCAGCGAAATTGTGAAGTTATGTTGTGTGAGCAAACTTGACAGTTTTGCTTTCCAGAACTCACTTTCGCCATGCTGAAATTATAGTTTCAGTGCGCCGAATCTACTCCTTCGGCTAGGCGAAACTACAAGTGAATCTCGGCTGAAATTGCACTTTTGCTTGCAAAAACTACTATTTCGGTTAGCGAAACTATACTTTTGGCCAGCGAAATTCATATGGTTTTACTTTAATTTTTTTATTTTTATTTTTTATTCTTTATTATATATTTTATTACACCTCTCTAACGTGTTTTATATACTTCTTTTCAGATAAATGGCAAATTTGAAATTTGATGAGCGGAACAACATCACAACCATTCTTGATGATAGGAATCAAAAGGTTGCAGGATTTCATGACTGTATACATTGGGTCCAAGGCTCACTCTCCAACTATATATGATTTTCATATCCGAGATATCTAAAGATCCGCTTACTATGACTTGAGAGCTAATCCTCAGAGGATTGTAGCTAGAGTCTTAGAGAATGATATCTACATCACTGTTGAGATTATTTCTTGGGTGTTAAGGCTACAAGAGGACTATGGAGATGAGGTGATGTTATCTAATCGTGAGGTGTTTGATTCATTTAAGAGTATAGGATATGAGGGTCCCCTTTTCATGACAAGGAAAAAAATCAAAAAATCTTTCCTATCCAAGGAGTGGAGATATATTACTCATGTCTATGTCATGTGTTTGTATCACTAAAAGGGAGGATCAGATGGATTAAACTTAGACTGGGCCAAGGCCATAATTATTTGTTGTAGAGGGCAAAAGGCCAACATAGCTAAGCTAATATTTGATTGTATGACTGAGAATGTGATGGCTTTGAGGAAGGATAAGTGGTTTCTATACACAAGGTTTATTCAGATGTTGATAGATGATTTGATTCCAAACATGCGTAGACATGAAGAAATAAAGAGTCTGGTTTAGATGAACACTAGAATATTTGTTGACTACTTTGCCATCAGGCATGACTTTTGTGGGAAGATCACTTATTTATAGGAGAACATGTATCCACCTGAAAGGTGGACCTACATGAGGATGGTGATAGAGGCTGATAATAAGGATTTGAGGGAAAAGCAAGATGAGTTGGTAAAAAAAAGGAAGAGATATACAAAGGAGAAATATTATGACTTCGAGGAGGATTTAGATGAGTTGGAGCAAGGATTGAGATCTGAAAGGGAGAAACATTCAAAGAAAAATGCTGATCATGATGAGTCTGAGAGGAGATCAAAGCAGAACCTTTAAACATTTACTAAGCCATAGAAGAGAGAAGAGAGGGGAAACTTGGATGAGGATGTGATCAGGAAGCTCAACTCATCTCTGGCTAAGAAGTTGAGCATGATAAAGACGAAGCTGGCAAATCAAGATTTGAGGGGAAAGAGGAAGGATGAGATGTTAGAAGGGATGTTAAAGATACTGGTTGATCAGCAAAATTTGATCAAGAGTTTGTTGACAGAGGTGAACGAGCTTAAGGCTGCAGCCATCCTACCTAATCAGCTAAGTCAATCTGAGTTAGATAATCTTACTAGTATGTCAAGTTACCCATTCCTAAATATGGGTACCCCTTCCAAGGCAGGAGAGGGCACAAGTGGTGCAGCAGATGATACTTCAAGAGGTTCAAGTATGAGAAAGGATGATAAGATGGAAAAGGAGGCTAGAAGATGTAACACCCAATTATTTCTTAAAGACAAGAAAGAGGAATAAAGTGAAGAAAAAGGAGGAAAAGAAATAAAACCCAAGTCTAGGGGTAAAAAGTGTCCAAAAGAACAAAATGTTTGAAAAGTGGGTGTAAAAGGTGGTATAGCCGCCCTATGTCACACACCTCACCAATATTCGGATTTTAGAGAGAGAAAGTGGCAAGAGCAATAGAGAACTCTCGGATTTTGAAGGAAGAACAAGAAAGAATTCAAATTCAAGGTAAGAATTCATGGTCTTATGATATTCTTGACTGGTTATATCCTCGGGTTTATGCTTATGTGTGTTTGTATATGTTCGGGTATGTTTAAGAGGGTTTCTAGGCGGTTGAATTCAACTTGCAAACGAGTTTGGAAGAAACCATACACAAGAGCTACAAAGGTGAGTTCTAGAACCCCTCTTTTTACACGTTTTAACAGATTTTGGGGCTAGAAATGCATGAATGTATGTTTACATTAAACTGGGTTACAGAACCGTATGCTTGATTGAGTGTATGTTGATGTTATGATGTGATGTGTGACTATGTTCATGCTTGATGATGTATGATGGTGTTTCTAAGGCTTAGAAGGTAAGACTTATGCTTAGAAAATGATGAATGATGATTGGGAACTGAAATATGATGTTTTAGGCTCATATGTTAAGTTTTAGAATCGGTCTAAGTGTTGGTAAGTCAATGAATTGGGAATGAGCATGGTAAGTCAATGCGGATGAGCATTAACCTCTAAGTAATTCAATGCGGATGAGCATCGAGTAAGTATGGTGAAATTCGGATGACTAATGCGGATGATTAAGGTCAATGCGGATGAGCATCGACTAAGTATGGTGAAATGCTGATGACTAATACGGATGAGTAAGGTCAATGCGGATGAGAAAGTCTAAGTGTGAACAAATGCGGATGAATAATGTGTATGAAGCATGGGGAAATGCGGATGAATAAACTCAAATGCGGATGAAGCATGGGAAATGCGGATAAACAAAAGACAAATGCAGATGAACACTTAGCATGTTTTCTAACTTTCTCAGGAAAAAGATGAAATGTAGGCTTTGACTTGGGGGTTCCCAGGGGCTATGAAAGTTGACTGTTTGAGGTCATAGATGCTATGATGAGCATGTTATGATGTATGATTGATGCATATGCATGATGATGATGTACGATGTTGTATGCTTATGCCTGATGTATGTTATGTATGGATGATGCCCTGCATGATGATGATTGAATGTTATGTTTATGTTTCTTGTGATGTATGATTATTTTCCCTTGGCTTTATGTTGGATGTAAATGAATGAAATGAAAGTATTATGTAACGTAAAGTGGAAGATAGTGAAAAGAGGAACATGATGAATGAATGCATGCATTAATGAATGATAGAAGTAATGAAAGTCTTGCATGCCTTGTATGTCGGGACACGCCCAATGAAGTGTGTTAGCCCAACGGTGTGCGGGTTAGCTACCCCAGAAGGATGCACATCGGGGTCTTTCTTTGTGATTGACCATTTGTATGGAACCATTGTTGCTTGCCTTCGGTATTATGGCCAGGCTGTTGTGCGCCACGATGGAAGGTCTATAATAGACTTCGGTCCAGTCCTAGCTTTATGCATAACGGAAGGGCATAGCACATGACAATGGTACACCTGAAATTTACAATGGTACACATGACAATGGTACACCTGAAATTTACCTTCATGATTCAACATATATTTGTACTCAATTCTTCGGCACACACACACACACACACACACACACATATATATATATATATATATATATGTATATATACATATATATATTGTGACATCCGGTAATTTTACGTTACCAAACTCCGTTAGTTCCGTTATGTCTTGCATACACGTGTCATGAGCACACACTAGTTGTCGTTTAATGTTGGTGACCCAATAATAGTTAATAATGTTAAATTAATGATAATTTAACAGATTATATGATTGTTGTGTTATTCTTATGTGTTTACGCGATTTAAATGTTAACGGTAAATTTTATCGTGCAACGTGGAAACATGTGTACTAATTCGTATGTTTTTTGTTTAGTAAAGATAAAACATGTAATTATTATTATTAGTCTATTTGTTTATTAATCTAGTTAGAAACACTTTTAAAAAAGAGTTTAAAGCTTTATCTTTATAAAAAATTTCAATGCAAGGGTTAAAGGGTAATTATTGTAAATTAATTAAAACAAAATCCCAACCCTAATCCCCACCCCCCATTCGGCCGCGACTTCATCCCCATACCCCCTCCCTCACAAAATTCGACAAAAAGTAAGCAAAGAAACCTTGGATTTGATCGATTTCAAACATTAGAAGGCAATAGAAGCATCAAATCTTGTTCCTTTGCAAGAATTAAGGTTAGTTTTGATGTTTATGTGGGGTTTTCAAGTTGGCTGAAACCCTAGGTTCGAAAATCTGCGATTTGATGCTGATTGTTGTTGTTTGATGATGTTATCATGTTAGTTAGATTGTATACATGTTAGTTAATGTCGGTTTGTAAGAAAGTTACGTTTTTGGCGTGTTGTTCATAGGTTACTAAGAATAGTAACTTTATTTTTCATGATATGATGATTTGATGATGAATTTATGTTGTTGAAGGGTTTATGATGATGTATGCATGATAGATTGATGATATGGATGCTAGAAAACTAAGAATTAATGTTGTAGTTCATAGATTTCCAAAAGTAGAAACTTTTAATCATGTAGGTTAGTGAATTATGATGTTTGGATGTTGTTGATCATGCTTTGATGTTGATATGAACTTGAATTGGTGTATTATTAATGAATTCATGAATACATTGGGTGTTTGATAGATTTTGGGATGTGCTTTCCCAAGAGGGAAACTTTATTTGCACAAAGTTTGAAAGATGATAGTTTGAGCATGTTTGGGATATTAGGAGCATGTTAGTATGTTCATGAATGATTTCTAATGTGATAGAATATGTTAATTTAGTTGTATTGAATGCTTCGATGATCATGTGTGATGTATGGACTTTGATGATCTTGTATGATATTGAAGGTTGATTAGTAATTAAGGCATCATGTTTGGGACTGTAAATTGATTATTGTGGTGTATGTTGAATGCAATGAACATGGTTAATGAATATGATTGTGATCATCATACACGCGTGTGAATCTGAGGACCATACTTAGTAGGATTGGTAGGGTTTAGGATGTGAAGTAGTGAGTGGCTTCACATGGCATGTAGTGTGTGATTTGATCTGTGTGTGGCGTGTTAGTTATGTTATAACTGGTGGGCATGTTAATGTTTTAGATTCGCATGACTTGTATGATATTTTGTGGTATGATGATCTAAGTAATGCATTGGGTAATGTAGCACCTCATGTGATCCATTTGAATGTTAACCATGTATGTTATATGTTCACGTTTGCTTAATTGAATTATAACTCATCATGTCACCAATGGGTCAGCTTTAATTCCGAAATCACTTATCACAGTCAGCTTCAATTCCGAAATCACTATGAATTAATATTTATTGTTAATAGATTAGCTATTTGTTACAATACACTACTTATATATCACAACTGTTAAATTGTTTATATTTGAACGTCAACTCTTGAACTCACCAACCATTGTGTTGACATTTTTAGTATGCTATTCTCAGGTCTTTAACTCGGCTCGCCATTAGGAGCATAACACGGGTCCAGCATGCATCCTAAGGCTTTAATTCGTAGATACATTTGTTGTATTTTATTCATGGATTTTTAAACATTGGGATGACGCGTGTTTTGCCATATTATGCATTTTTTTATACTTTGGATTTGTTGTATTAACAAAACGCTTCCGCATAGTTTTTAAGTTTGAACTTTGGTTGATTTTATTCTAACGTTGGCATATAGAGTCGTTCTAGGTAACTATTGACTATGATCCTAGTTTGTTCACACGCCTCGCGGTAAAACTCCGCACGTGGATTCTGAGGGTGTGACAT
>BJCM01266961.1:8354-21688 GCA_018326385.1 Flaveria bidentis | reverse complement strand
TGGTAAGTCCACATCTTCTCCACGCAGACGTCAGGAAGATGTTTTTTAATGAAACGTCTTCCAAAAATCAAACAGTCTGCGCACTCAAAAGCTTTTCCCGCGTCTGCGTGTGCGTAGATGAAGAGGTGAGGAAGAGTCTTTGGTGAAAAACAAACACCACCTTAGAGTCTAAACTACCCCTTAAGATTTTTTTCTCCTTTTTCTTCTTAGTGCAAGCTTATTAAGCTTCTTGCACCTTCTCTCTACATAGGTTTAAAAAACAAAAAAAGCACAACTTATAGTGAAAAAAACCTGGCGTTGGTTGTTTTAATATTTTTCTTTTTATTTTTTGAAGTCCGGTAAAAAATCCACTACCGAACCAGTAAAACCTAGACTGAGAAGTTATGGTCTCAATGAAATGTTTTCATGGTTACATCACCGGTTTGAGTTTATCTTTTGATGGGTTCTCAGACTAAAAGAGAATATAGTATAACCTCAAAATATCTAGATTTCACCGCTGGCCAGATCCGTCAGAGTTTTGTCGGTGATAGCGGTTATTAACCCAATTCCGTTAGTAAAGTTCCGCCGGAAAATACTCATGGGTAATATATTTTTTTTAAACGGGATACTGTCAATGCGGTTGTGACACATTTCTAACGGGTAAGTTATACCATGATATTTCTTTGACGACCATATAATGACGGATTACTGAGGACATATTACCAATGAGTAGTCATCGTTACTAATATGTTTTTAATGTTGTTATTGTTAAAGTATGATTATTATACTTTAACTTTATAAGAAAATTATTTATTACAAAACCAATTAAACACAAGCACTCAAACCCAAATTAAATTTAATCAAAAACCAATTAAACCAAAACCAAATCAAATTTAATCAAAACCAATTAAACTAATTTAAGTCAAAACCGATTAAATCAATGCACGGCTGTGACTTGTTTCCGGCATACTTTCTAACGGAGCGTACTCTGTCAGAAAATTTCACCAAATTGGAAAAACCTGTTTACGAGGAATTGTGTTTTCTTCTTCCGGAAAGTCCACAGAATCTGATTTTCGTCTAAAATTACTACCGGACAATTCGGCACAATTTTATATGTTCTTCACAAGTGCATGTAACTAAATATATAATTATTCTATTTCCATAAGATTGCATTTATTATCTTAAAATATCCTTTTTATGTCACTTTTAAAAGAACGTTTCTTATTCTTAACAAGAACATTAATAAAGTTCTTATTGTGTATCATAACTTATGATCAGTTTCAAGTTAGGTTAGGTTTGGATCAACCAATGACCCTTCAAATTCGTAGTTCTAAACACAATTGTTTTATGTCACAAACTCACAACTTAAAGTTGATAAATGTTTAAAATTAAAAGTGTAGTTTGAATTAAAAAAAAAAGAAAAAAAGAATCGACGCCTGAGAGATTCGAACTCTCGCGGGGAAACCCCATGTACTTAGCAGGCACACGCCTTAACCACTCGGCCAAAGCGTCGATGTGTTCATAAGCATCAGTATAATATTAAGATTCATTCTTGAAAAGCCGGCGATTCAGGCGGTTGTAGATGATCGGTGAAGACGCTGCACTCTGTTGCTGTTAGGTTCTGGATCCGTAGTACCCATAAGGGTCTCATGTATTAAATATTATAAATGTCTTACATTTGCTTACCAGTTAAATCCCTTTTTTCCCATTGGTTCTATATCAATCACAATCACAATCGCTGCTGCTGCGTAGAAACAAACAAAGATTATTCTTCTATCGATCTCACCTCAATTCGAAAGCTCGATAGACGAGTAATAACTTATGTTTCAGTGAATGAATATTCATTCTTTCTTTTATCATACACAGGGCTAAAATAATGATCCATCTAAAGGATTCCTCTGTTATACACAGGGTTATAGGCTTATAGGCTGTTTCTGCAAAACTGTTTGTTGGAAATATTATGATATTCACTCATCCCTCTGTTGCCTAATTTGCAGATTGATCCCATTTAGTGAATCACCAAAGACTCCTCCAAGCTTCCCACTCACAATTGTAATGTAATATATGTCTCTCTAATTGATACTTTAATTTCTGTTAGTCTCTTCAATGTTTCATTATTCTACTATTAAGTATATTTCTATAGAACAAGTTGTGTCATAGCTCCTGATAAAACAAGGCGTATCCTACAACGACTCTATTAAATTGATTGATTAGTTTGATGCATTTTTATATAGTAAAGTATATTAGCAACTGTTTGATGTCACCTATTAAAAGAAATGATCTTATGAACTGCATTCACCTCAAATCTTGTATGAAAAGCTACTGATTGACTACAGGAAAGCCCCCCATATTAAGAAGTGCATTAACATGAGTGTTACACATCCATATCTCCTAGCATGCAAGCATTATCAGTCATTCCATTTTTGCTTCTTAAAGTGGCTGTTTGTATGCTTTATAGAGGACGAATAGGTTGAGGTCTTAGTTCCAAACATTCTTGCACAACTGTAAATATTATAAAAAAAAAGTCTCTTTAGATTTTTTTGTAAAAAAACACGATAAGTTTTTGAGCCGGTCTCTCAATGGGTGCATCCTCTACCTTTGGGAGTCTCGGGAGAGATGAAAGGTTTGCCTTATTCTCACCCTCATAGACGCTAGCTTTGATATCAATGATATGAGTGGAAGCTTTACTTTGTTTGTTTGTTTGTTTGTTTGTTAAGAGAGAGTATTAAGATTTTGGTTTCTAAGGAATCTTGATTTCTCAAAAATATAGAATATACATTGTATTTATGCTTGAAGAAATGAAGTTGAAAACTTTCTTTGCTGGCCTGTCTAAGCCCTGACAGTAACTACATATAATGTTGTAACCATTAGAGTCAAACCATCCATTTTGACCAAGTGTAAAATGTCCACATTATGCTTCCAAGACTGTTTCTTGACTTTTCACCTGAGACCTTTGACTTTCCATGTATCTGTATAGTAAGCATAATGATTTCATTTTTGAGAAGTCAGTAGAACTACCTATTCTTTTTCAGGTAACACTAACCATTCTACAAATTGCTTCATCTTACTGAATAAAATTTAAAATTAAAGTTGTGGTCTTTAAAAAGTAATTCAGGCTTTGGCAATGCTGCACGAGGTCAATATCAGATTTCGAGTTCTTTTCTTGAGGTTAAAAATACCTTTTTATTAATCTGTAGCATAGGCAGTCAAGTCATTAGTTACGCCAAAAGCTTGTTTGTCATCAAAATTCTAGGAGTGAAGGTTTTAATCTTGACTTTCTACATAACACTTTTGGATGATTTAGGCACTGTTTTATAAACTAATGAGACTATATTATGAAAATCACTTTTTCTGTCCATACAGAAACCATCAATTGTTCCATGAAAGAACAAAACACTTAGAGATTTGCGTGCATTCACGATGCATAACACCATCCGTCCCTCCACCTATCCTGAAGGTATTATTTGCTTCTAGTTATATGTAATGGGGAAGTGAACTCGTGTCTTTAAGAATTGAAAACCAGCATGAATAAGATATCAAAAATGGTTGCAACAGAAATTTACAAGAAGCAACAACAGCAATTCAGAATTATCTTACAAGAAGGTTGCTTATTTTCTTAAATAGAGTTTCTATGTTTGGAGTGATTATGGTAGAAATCACACTATTTAGCATTTACACAGCAAATATACATGTATGCTTTGTGCAAATTTAATCTTGATTATATTAGAAAAATATAATAATTATTATTAGTTTATTAGTTGTTTGATAAAGTTTGAAGTAGATAAGGATTGAGTTTGATTATCTAATAGAGTTTGAGTTGGTTTAAAAGTATTATAGGTTGAGTATAAATAGATTGTTTAAGGTTTTGTAAAAGTGTGGTTTTGAATATCAATATCAATTGTTGTTGTTTTTATTCTTTTGTCGATTATTTAGTGTTTTAATCTGGGTAATTTTCCAACAATTGGTATCAGAGCTTAATTTTATTAGTTTTGCTTGATCCAATTTTTCCAACAATTGATATCAGAGCTTGAAAGACGATCATGGGAGGAAGAAGGCATGAAGATCGAGTAAAAGAAAGATTAAGGAGGTTCTGTGTGAGGCAAAGATCAAAACCACCAAAGAGATTCTGTGTGAGCCAAGGAAAGATTGGTTCTATGTGAGCTAAAAAAGATAGGTTCTGCGTGAGCCAAGAAAAAAAAAGTTTTATGTGAGTCAAGAAGTCTAAGGTTTTGAGTGAGCCAGGGGGAACGGATTTGAGTGAGCCAGGGGGAGCGATTCTGTGTGAGCTGGATGAGATCAAGAGAAGAAGACGATCTGTGTAATAGAAAACAATGATTCTGTGTAAGTTGATTAATGAGAAAGAAAGTTATGTGATTACGTATGAGTCAAAGAGGAAGTGATTCTGTGTAAGTTAGAAAGAAAATCATTGAAATCAATCAACACAGCATAAAAAAGGTATCAAGGAGATAATCATGATTATTATCACGATGAAGATGATGAACGAGATGGAGATGCCAAGATTGAGTGGATCGGATGAAGATGATGGTTTGTGTAATTAAGGGTTGGATCAAAAGAAAAAAAACCAGATAAACGGTTCAACGATTTAGTAGAGAAGTAACGAATCTTGTTAGGAATTCAAGATTTAAGATGTGCAAATCAAGATTATGGGGGAGAATAAAGATTTAATCTTGATTAAATTAAAAAATATAGTTATTATTTAGTTTATTAGTTTGATAAAGTTTGAAGTAAAAAGGATTAAGTTTGATTTTCTAATAGAGTTTGAGTTGTTTAAAAGTATTATAGGTTAAATATAAATAGATTGCTTAAGGTTTTATAAAAGTGTGGTTTTGAATATCAATATCAATTGTTTTTGTTTTTATTCTTTTGTCAATTATTTGGTGTTTTAATCTGAGTCAATTTTCCAAATAATTGGTATCCGAGCTTGAATTTTATTAGTTTTTCTTGATTCAATTTTTTCTAACACTTTGATCATTTAGATGGTAGATCTTGAAACACAACTAAAAATCTCACACCAACCAATTAACTTAAAACAGGAACAAAACTTGAAGATTATATGAAAAACACTTTCATGACTTTTTATTAATATATCAATAAAACTCTTACGTACAAAGAAGCAAATGATCTTATTTATAACTAAACAACCTTAGAAACCAAATAACCTACTCCATCAAGGAAACTCAATAAACTATTTAAAAAATCCTATTCAGTAAAACCGATAAACATTAAAACATGACAAATTAAATAAAACTCTATAATTATCTATCCTAACAATTTGATAATTATCTTAAATTAAAACTTGATATTTTTTTAATCAAGATTAATCTCTTCAGATCTTACACTTTCATTGTATTTTAATTGTTTAGAATATTACTATGGCAACAATCTCCTAACCACATAGGGCCATTTGTCTAAGAAGTTTTTTAAAGGAATCTGAATCTATTAGAAAGAATTGAAATTTAAAAGATTTGGAATTGAAATATATCACATGGATTGTAATTAGTGATACATTTGCTCGACAAATAATCATATTTGGTTTGTTAAAAAGTTGAAAAATGGTGGTGGCTCACGACGACGTGTGATGTGATGGCAATGGTGGCAGGGGCAGCTATGGAAGGGGTGCTGAGTGTGGTGACGGTGATAAAGGAGAGATATTTGATATTTCGGTTTGTTTGGTTTAATTTCATTAAAATTTGAAAGAAATGTTGATAATTTTTTCTTGATTGAATTTGAGCTAATTCAATAAAACTCCAATTCTCTTCATTCTTCAACTTTACATGATCTCATTGAATATAGATTTCACATCTAACGAATTTATAGAGATCACATGACTGCTTGTGTTGCACTTGTGTAGTGACGGATCCAGAAATTTATTTACGTGGAGTCACTAATTTTAGATGCTTCAATTTTATAAAAGCGGACATAAAAATTTTCGGATCAATTCAAGTCGGTTCAGTAAATAAAAAATCAAAAGCTAAATTACTTAGATAAATACCAATCATATTCCAATCTTTTGCAGGTTTTGCAATCTTTTTAAAACATAAAATTCCGATAAATATTTTTTTTACTTCACCTTAAGTTCATCTTTTTTTTAAATCAAAATCAAAATGATGTCACCATTCAAAAAACATTGTTGTCATTCAAAAAATCTAAGCTTTTGAAAATTTACTGTATTTTTGACTCGAATGTTATCAAGCTGTCACTGCACTTATGTGTCAGTATTTTTTAATCACTGTTACACAACCATTATGAATGGTCTATGTTAGGGTTTGATATTGTAGGTAAGTCTAATATTAGGAAAGAAGTTTAGTAGTAGCGAATTTATAAGTACGATAATAATATACACTTTTTAGAAATAAAATAATACGCGCTTTTTAAAACTAAAACGATTTAGAAAGTCGCAACCATTAGAAAAATTTACAAGACCTTTAATGAGTTTGAATTATTCAACCAATCTTTTATATTCGACACAATAATATTAATGCACGTATTTTGCTTATAATCAATTATTTGCTTGGCCGAGGGCTGTAAACAGAAAATATACCAATTGGGTTATATATATATATATATGACTATATGAGAGCATTCACAACCCGTTTGGGATATATATGTGAGTGTAATCTTTAAATTATATGGAATGGTTATTGGTAGTTGTGAGTGAAGGAAAGAGAATGTTACTGTTCAATCTGTAAATTTAAGAAATTATTGTTCAACCCTTATAATTTTTTTAATATTTTTAAAAATTATTATGAGTGTAGGAGAGAGAAAATGTAATGAGGAAGGTATAAAAATATTATTTAATTAAAAGGATGAGAGAAAAAGTTGTATTTTTAGTGTAATTATATGGATAAAGATAAGAAATGGGTTTGTGAATGCTTTGAGAGTATTCACATCCTATTCTTTATCTTTATCCATATAATTGCACTAAAAATCACAACTTCTTCTCTCTTCTTTCCATTAAATAATATATTTTTATACATTTTTCATTACATTTTCTCTCTCCACTTTAAAAAATATTAAAAAATTTATAAGGGTTAAACAGTAAATCTTTAAATTTACAAATGAACAATAATATTTTCTCTCTCATCCACTCACAACCACTCAAAATCATTCCATATAATTTAAGGACTCACACTCACATAATTTTAAGGCATGGGCTGTGAATGCTCTGAGCACTATTAGGGCTGCAAACGAACCGAACGAACACGAACAAGGTCATGTTCGTGTTCGTTCGTTAAGAAATAAAGTTGTTCATGAACTATTCACAAACACTTATCGAACAAGATTTCTTGTTCGTGTTCGTTCATTAAGAAAATGAACATGTTCATGAACTGTTCATGAACACTTACCGAACGCAAACGAACAAAAACAAAAGCAAACAAACACAAACAACTGTTCATGAACATGATGAACACAAAAAAATTTATAAACACAAACGAATACAAATTATTATAGATTTATTTTAGAATAAAATTTATATTTTTTATTACAAAAATTACACAAAATTAATAAAAAATAATAAGTAGTTAACATATATATCAAAAAATACTTGATATAATAGTCATAAAAACAACTAACACAATAATTAAGAATATAAACGAATACTTTATCGAACGTTCACGAACGAACACTAACGAACATAAACGAACACATTATCGAACGTTCGCGAACATAAATGAACGAACGCGGGTTGTGTTCATGTTCGTTCGTTTAACTAAACGAACAGAATTTTCGTGTTCGTGTTCGTTTATTTACTAAACGAACGAACATAAACGAACTTCCCGCCGAACGGTTCACGAACTGTTCGCTGAACGTTCAGTTCGTTTGCAGCCCTAATGATGGCTTCTTAATCAGAATAAAAAACCATAATCTATTAATATTAATAAGAAAGTAATACGAACATTTATCAAAAGGAAAATAATGTAAATGCTATGATTGTGGGAGTTGGAATATATAATTAATAATTTGGTATTAGAAAAAGTATATCTATGTTATAATCCTAAAATTGAGAAAAGGACCACAAATGTCTAGATCGTCCTTTTGAATTTTCTGCAATTTTTATTTGATCAATAGCAATGTTAGTCTTAATTATATTGATAGATTTCACACTACCAATTATTTTAATATGTCTTTCTCAACTAAAAATTGTAAATGACATGAAAAGGAAAGGTAATTATAAGAGCTTGAAAAATGTATTTTTAAAAAATAATCTTAAATAAGAATAATTGTGATCAGTTGTTTGATAAGTACAAGTAGAATTTGAGTGCATGGGCATTTATACATTTGGTTTAGTACAAATACATATACAGAAACTTACGAATTACATTATTGAGGAAATCGGTGTTAAAAAACATGAAAAACAGTTAAACATTAAAAATATATTGTATTCAACCTAATATTAATTAGAATAAAATTTATATCAAACCATAAATAAAACACCGTATCACGACCGTATATTTATAATACATCAAACAACATTTTTAATAAAGGAAAAACTTCACAAAAACGTAAGAAATTTTAGCAACGTTTCAATTAGGTCACTTATATTTTTATTTGTTTTAATCAGATCACTAAAGTTTTAAAAGTGTTCTAGTTGGATCACTAATACTTTTATTTGTTTCAAACAGGTCATTATAGTTTTAGAAGTATTACAACCAGGTCATTTATATTTTTTTATTTATTTTAAATAATTCACAAAAAATTTTAAATAGTTTAGTTTTTTGATAAATATTGCTAATTTTTAAAAAATATCAATTTTTTAAAAATTTTGACAACTTATGAATTACCTAATTAGAACAATCCTGAAAGTTTAGTGATTTGATTGAAACAAAAATTTTATGAGTGATCTAATTGAAATTAAAAAAAACTTTTAGAGTTGCCTAATTAAAACAATTCTAAATTTTTATTACTATTTTACAAAGTTACCCTTTTAATAAATTACATATTTCCAAAATATTAATACTTCCAATAAAAATTGGGCCGAGAGGGCCGAAAATACAAGATCCAAATTTGCTAATATTTGGGCCTAAATATCGTGCCCAAAAGGATTCCCACTGTACTTTGTGTTGAAGGCTTGAAGCCTTAGCACTAGCTTAACCTAGTCGGCTAGTAACGTTGTCTATACAAATATATTTGTTAATGGCAGCAAAACCATAAACACCGGATGTGCAAACATGAATGATATAAGACTGGATTTGATGGTGTTAGTAGAGGCGTCAAATTTGCTGATATGGACATAATTCGGGCGTTAAAACCACTATATACCAGTTAAAAAAGGGTTTTAAACTTATATTAGCCAAACACTAAATGAACGTTAAAAGATATGAATTAATTTATTTTTTTCTCATTTTTAACAATCTGTAACAAAACATGGCTTAAAACCACTATCTTGGTTTAAATGATTTAATAAATTCATAGATGTCTTGGTGACATTTTAAATATATAAACGACTACACATAGTCTACCATTTCTAATTAATTTTCATCAATAATTATCGATAAACATTATTAAAAGAAGGTCAAAATACTAGATCAAAGGAAATAAAGGGTGCGGTTGTAGTAGTATTGACAAGGAGAAAACTTTCACAACCTAAAATCATCGTAATCATGAATCTTGACAAAGAAACAGACTTAAATTCCCGTTGTCAGGAGTGGATGAATAGTAAGTGTTGTCGAGAGAAGGTGTCTATGAGAACTATAACGAGTTGCAAATTGACCAAAATGGATGATCAAAAGGAAGAAGATAGTAAAACATCATATTGTTTTCGTATGTTATAGTGCTAATGGGAGAGAATATGTATATGTTATGTACATTTTTCTTAAAAATAAATAAAAACATATCCAAACAAAAAGAAAGTTTTATATTTTATAAAAAGGTTTATTTAATCTCTTTTATATATATGTGTGTGTGAACTTTTAACATCTTTCTCGTTAGATCTATAGTAAAAGTATATATAATTAAACAAAATTACTTTTATTTGTTTTTCCTAGTCATATACATCTAAAAAGTAAAAAAGCCACAAGTAAACAAAGATAAAAAGGGAAATTTGTTTTTTGTTTGTTTCTGCAAGGACTTATAACTTCTAATTCAGTAGAGTCAGAGAAACACGAATTTGATTGACAAGACGCAACGTATTAATAAATGTCAAACAACCGACCAAAATTGTATTAAGGTTTTCGATATCAAAACACGCGTTTCTTTTAAACGGACACTCTCTATGCGTATGTTATAGGGTCATATGAGATGTATAGAGTTTTGTCTTTGAAAATGAAAAAAATTTAGGCAGTCAGAATGCTACGCGCCTCATATATACAACCCTATATACGTCATGTATATGTCTATACAACGCGTATGACAAAATTTGTTACTGAAAACGAGGAAAAATACAGTAGATTGTCAGAAGAGTAATACACTTCATATAAAGATATACGACCTCTTATACGTTTAGCATAAGAGTATATGATCCATATAAAAGTCTGTGAGTTGTTGACATATACAACGAGGGTGTTCTCTTAACAAAGTCCTTGTATTAAAGATCAATTCATAGTATAACATATATTGTTAAGAGCATTCATAGTAGATTTTTTATTTTTATTAATATAATTATACTAAAATCGTTATATTTTCTCTTATTTTCAATTAAATAATACTTTTTATATCCCTATCGTTATTTTTTTATTTCTCCTTCACTCACAATCACTTTAAAAATATTAAAAAAATTATAGGGATTGAATAGTGATTCTTTAAATATATCAATTAACAATAATATTCTCTCTCTTTTTCACTCACAACCACTCAAAACCATTTTATATAATATACCAAACACACTTACATACTTTTAAGGATTTCACTGTGAATAATTTATGATGTTCAACCATCAAAGCATATGAATTAAAAATCAATTATTCATAATATTCCTAGTGTAGCTACAAGTTTGATTTAGTTGGTGCATATAAGTGAAATAATCTTTTTATTTGATATTTCTAATATTTTTGATGAAGGATTAAGTCGTCATTCGTTAAAGAATAATTGTAAGATATAAATTAATTGCCAACCTTTAAAACTAATTATATATATTACTAATTACTAACTTTGTAATGTTTAATGAGTTGTACAATATGTTAAATGGATTGTATTTATTTTTGTGTTTTCTTTTTTTTTTAAATTTTTTTGTATTAATCCAATACTTCTACATTTTACACAATTTAGCCCTAACATTTTTTACTTTCAATTTTGGTCCATACTTTTATATTCTATAATTTTTTATTTTACATTTTGTTAAATTTTACGAGTTAACGTGGTTTAGTGTTTTTACCCTTATTTTTTCTCATTTAATGTTTCCATTGCAACGTACCGGTTCTAGATCAAATTAATTATTGTTTTATATGTTTTAAGTTCCGCCTAAATGGTTCAACATTTTTACGCATACTTTTCGTTCGGTTTTGTTTATTTTCATTTTGTATTTCTTTTTTAATACGAGTTTTTTTGTTGTTGTTAGTCATTGGCGGTGGTGTGTTATTGGTATTACTTGACACAGTTTTACGCCCACCGCTGCAACGCAGAGGGCTTAATACTAGTTAGTACTAATATATAGTTATCATATTTGGAAAGAAAACGCACATCTTTTCATATGTAGCGTTGTGCCATGCGCAAGACATCACGGTGGTGGCACTACGCATAACCTTAAACCGATGTTTGCAAATCACATGCATGGTTTTTTTATAAACAACACGTGTTTGGTATGTTTTAAATTTATACTTATTTATGTCATTTGTCGATTATTCAAGTTATAAATATCTAACTTGCAATCAATACTAGATAAATAAAAATTAAAATTAGAAAAACAAACTTACCCAATGAATGTCTATTTATATGTTGTTACATTTATAATCAAATTGATGCTATTGGTAACTAAAAGATATTTTTTTTCATATGTAGCAGATAATCTGATATTTACATACTATACAACAAACCAAATGATAATTATGTGTGTATACTTATAAGTAAAATTATCCCTACCCGTACCATATATTCACATAGATAAATAAGAGTCACTAGAATTACATATATAACCTATATCAATGACTTATACATTGACTTGAAATTTTCATGTTATACACCAATTTCTACTTCTATATACATCATAATCCACTTTATGAAGAAATCAACTAGAAGAAGAGCGAAAAATCCTTCTAGCTAAAGAAATTTTGTTAGCTCGACTTTTGTAGATTGTTGTATGTTGAAGTTCTTTTTTGGACATTTTCGATGTTTCTGGATGTTTGGTGGTGAATGTAAGGGTCACCTTTTTTTCCATCAAGCTAATCTCCATTGAGTCTGCTTCGGCTATACTTTGAGTAATGTAATAGGTTAAGATGATAAGATAACTTGATTTATGAGCTAAGATATGATGTAATTTACATATAACACATGCATTATAGGGTTATAAAGTAAAACATATATAATACTTAATATAAAAATATTATAGGGTTATTTCTAGGCCACTTTTGAATTTTCAGACCCAATGGAATTCTCAATTTACAACGGCTACATGTTTCTAGAAGATATGATGTAGGTTGATCAAGATACTAGGAATATAGATCATTTTCATTAATATTAGGTTACGAACCGATTAAATCCCGAAGCTGAATCGAACCCGTTTAAATCATATCGTTTTCTAATCCGGTTTTCAATTGAACCAAATTAGTTATTTAAATTTTGAATTTAAGAAATTCAATTCGGTTAAGCCTAGTTACTGAATTCATATATACTACGCCGAGGATTCTCCGATTAGTACAACCCATTGAGTAATCGAAGTGAGAAACTCGAAGAACAAAAACCCAAACCAAGGAATCCTCCTTTAGGGTGTTCATCGAATCAGGATTGGGTTAATCAAATCGGATTAATCGGGTTAACATTTTTCAAGTTGAACTCGATTTCGAATAAAAACTGAACCGAATACCAAAAAAAAAATTGTTTCGATTTTGACCATTTTGAATTTGGTTAGGTCTTAAGTTTTGATTTAAGAAAAAACCAAAATGAACACCAGTAAAGTAAATCCACAGAAATTTGGATAATATTTAATAGGATACAATCATACAAACAGGAAAATTAGGCAAATGGAAAATCAAGAAAGCTATGAACACAAGCTCCCGGAAAATCAAGAAATCTTTAAACCACTGAAAATCAAGAAAACTTGAAAAAGAAAACAAAAACAATGGTCAAAACTTACAATTGCCACCGGAAAAACAAGAAATCTTGAAATAAACCAGAAACAATGGTCAAAACTTACAATTGCCACCGGAAAAACAAGAAATCTTGAAATAAACCAGAAACAATGG
>BJCM01266953.1:0-11484 GCA_018326385.1 Flaveria bidentis | reverse complement strand
GTATCTTTCAATCTATTAAGCACCCACTCAAAATTATCTTCTCGTTCTTTACTAATAAACGCATGAGCAACACAAAATGTCTTGTGTGTCGAGGTCACACCAACAATCTGAACAAACGGAAGTTTGTACATGTTTGTTTTATATGTCGCGTCTATCATCAGCACGTGCGGGAATGCACGCCAAGTGTCGTATGATTTTGGATGACAAAAAAATATGTCTTCTATGGTATTTGTATCGGGATCTTCCCGGGTGTAATAAACGTACCTTTTAGAAGATAAAAGGTTTTCTAAAACTTGCATTGGTGTTTCACCGACTTTCTTTTCATTTCTTATCTTATATTGAGCGTTGTATATGTCTTTGGTTATGGATGCGTTCTTTGGATTTTGCTTTTTCAAAGCTGATAAGATGTTACGAGGCTCCACTGATCAGTAAGTTCTTCCACCAAATTATATTCGTTTTGAGAAAACCTTCTTACAAATTGGTGCCCCTCCATATGTTGAGTGGGATCATGGTTATGTACGTCATTTCTCACCTCTAATTTCCACGAACGACGTTTGTTGTCGTATATCCCCACTAATTTAAAAGGACATCCAATTTTTTTGCTACCAGATCATCTAATTGTTGCTTTACTTTTGTGTTCACCACCACGATCACAAATAAGCCACACCTTTACGACCTGACCTTCTTTTTTCTTCGATCTTCGTGTAATAATAACGTAACCATTATCACGTCCCCTATTAACAACCCAACAGACTAGCTCATTGAGTGATAAAAATTCTTGTCATGTTTCAAACGATACTTTCGTGTTTTGATTTTCAGCACTCGAGAGATAGTTTATATTACTTTGTTGCGGGTCATAACTTGATTCTTGACAAAACTCGAACTCATCATCGGGAACATAAGGTTGGTTTAAATATGGCAATCGTTTTTCGTAAGCAGATTGAACGTACGAATCATGTTGATTACTATCTGCCACGTACGAAACACTTGAATATTCACCAAACAAATAGTTACCATCCCAAAATGACATAACGAACGAAGAATCTTGGGTCACCTCAAATTCAACCGTGCTATACGTTCCGTGGCAGCCCTATAAGACAAATGAGATTTTTTTAAAGAAAATAGAGTTTTGTGGTTCAACTATTTCTTCAAAATAATATTTTTTCTCTAAAACTCTAACTCTTATTTCTTTTATATACATACTTACGTACACATAAGTGTCTTGATTACTTAATAATCATTTCAACTAACTCGGGTTCCACGATACTAGTCGGTTATGATAAAAAAACTTGAAAATTATTTAAGTTTACCGTAACTGACTAGCATTGATGGAACCCGAGTTAGTTGAAACGATTTTTTAAGTATGAAATTCGAATATATGTATATATGTATGCAAATACTTAATGAAATAAGAATCAAATGTTTACCGAGTAATTATGTGACAGAAGAAAATATTGAACCACATAACGCTAATTTCCTTCGATTAAGATCAAACGTTTCCTTCGTAACAAACGAAATATGAACGCATTCGTTTGATTTTGATCAGTCCAAAAGTTAACAACGAGCAAGACTAATCGGAAGATCAACATACACTTTAATGATTCAGAATTTTACTAAGGGGTTGTTTGGTAACTTCTGAATGATTAAGTGTTGAACCAATAAAATGTCTGAACCATTAATAACTAGTATATCGTTTAACTATTTAAATGCAAATGTCTGACCAATTCGGATAAGAAGTCTTAACCATTCAGCATTAATATAATGTTTAACCATTCAAACATTTACTCACGAAACAAAAAGTCTAAACCGTTAAGTGTTTAACTATTCAGACATTTGAACAATTAAAATACTTATTAAGAGGCTACCAAACAACCACTAACATTTTATCCGTCTACAACCAACAATCCTTACACTTCGATCGATTAGGAATATCACATGTGATATGCCAAATGGCATGAGGTTTGTAGCTAGATGCATGTTTGATTCTTAGAATTATAGTTTTCTTTTGTAAAAGAAACTTTAATTTTCAAATTATTAAACAATGCCCATGTCACTCTAATCACACAATTTTCATGACATTGACACAACCTAAACTTAAAATTCAAAACTTAGTAATGGTCATCGTAATGCCTCATCCAAATCTAGTCCAAACGTCAAACCCAATCCAAAACACTCGTCATCAACGGGTTAGCAAAGAATATGAAGTCAAGTGTGCAAATTAGTCATAGTAGGTGAGATAAAAATTGGCTTGATGAAAGTTTAATTGAATCAAACTTTCTTTTGTTAAAACATTTTGAATAATTATCGTAATTAGAAGATAAAAAAACAAAAAAGATTATACTTATTAGTGGATCTAACTTCTAAGGTTACAAGTTATAATGCACGAGATCAAACGTCATCTGATTTAATATAATCATACGTTATTACAATTTATGCAAAAAAAAAAACCTTTTGAAACGCTTTACATACCAAACTTACCAACCCCCTTCAAAAATCTCCCTCCTTTCATCCTCAAGAACCAAAAAAACCCTAATTACCATGGGCGAATCCGATCGGATCTCTGTCTACGATGCTCTCGGAGGTGGTGCAGGTGTCTTTATACCCCTTCACATTGATTCTTGTTGCATTCATTCAATGCACTGAATGCCCAATTTGAGTGAACACAAATCTTGAACAAAGATCTAATCGAATCACAGTGTTGGATGTTCTTGATCCAGTTGATTTGATTGTGATTCTATTCTATATTTTGATTGATCGATTCATCGATTGATTGATTGATTGATTGATTATTGTTTGCTTCTAATCTCACTATGTGAATTAAGTTATGGTTTCTTGGTGTTGCAGTTGCTGATACATTGCTATGGAGGAAATGCTACGGAGGAGTGATGCTGTTAATTGGTTCAACCGTCATGTGGGTTCTATTTGAAAGAGCGGGATATAACTTCTTATCGTTCGTCGCTAATACCCTTTTGCTGCTGGTTGTTATCCTCTTTTTCTGGGCTAAATCTGCGTCTCTCCTCAATAGGTGTTTGTGTGTTCACTTTTTCATAATAATTAGTTTGGTTTTGTGGGTTGATCTGATTATATGTGTTTAATTTAGGCCTTTACCTCCAATCCCTGATATGGATATATCTGAAGAATCTGTTCTTGTTGTTGCTGATGAGATGAGAGTATGTGTCAATAAGGCTTTAGCAACCATGTATGAAATTGCAGTTGATGGGAATGTGAGAACTTTAGTACTGGTACAATTCTTGAATTTTCTTTGTTATTTTTCAAGATTTGTGTTTTTGGATTCAATTTGTAAGCATTTGTTGTATGATTTTGTAATGTGGACATGTGGTTGTGCTTTTCAGGTTGCTGTTGGATTATGGTTGATTTCGTTTATTGGTAGCTTGTTTAACTTTCTTACACTGGTCTATATTGGTAAGTCATTTTCCTATATATTCTTTCAGAAGTTTTGCATGATCTGTCTCTCCTGGGTGATGGTTTATTTTGATTTCACATCAGGGGTGCTTCTTAGTTTGTCAGTTCCTTTCTTATACGACACATTCCAGGCTCAAATTGATGAAAAGCTGATAGTCGTACACAAGAACACGAGCATGATATTGAAGAAAGTTGATCTTATCTTACAAAAAATTCCAATGTCCCAAAAGAAGCAAAAGAAGAATGAATAGGCTCAAGGTATGCATGCAATCACTTTTCCCAAAGAAAAAATATTGTATCATGTTTAAGGGTTTATAGTTTTCTGAGCTGTGTTGTAATTACGAGTGCATTCGTCTTAAGCTGTTTATGTTTGATTTTTCCTACACTAAAGATTATTTAGTGTGTTTGCATTAGCTTTTACATTTAGGGTTACTTTTTCAAAAGCCATAAGATAGAGGTTGCTCTTGTTACTAAAGGTATGTTTTGGATAATTTCAAACGGAGAACATCGCTGCATACTTTTAAGTTAGATTGAGATGTAGAAAAGGGTTATTTTTCTGAAAAAAGTTCATTGGTTTGTTGGATCATGTTTTACATGATAATCATAATTAAGCTTAACTGTATTCTGTCAGAGGTTATCTGTTTGATATGTGTCTTGGTCTTTGTTTTTATTGCTTGTGATTATTGTGTCAGCTATATAACTATTATGTGTATGATCTTAAGGTAAAACTTACATTATTTCACATCAAGCATTTTGGTTTGATCGGTGAATGCCAAACCTAAATCAGTAAATCTTCCAATACAAAGCCATAATGAACTTTACAGACCATCTATATATAAAGTTAATGATGTATAAACTGTTTAAAGCTATAAATGTGTCTTATGTCTCTAATAAAGGAATGGGTTTTGTCAAAATCTTTAGAATTATAACCATCGTTTGACAATCTTCCAACTCACTTGTATACTCTTTGATTACTTGGCGTTTATTCTTATTTACCATTTTATCCATCTTCAGGTTTCTTGTCCCAGCTGCTCAAGATAAAAATTCGAGTGTTTAGTGAAATCCATAGAGAAGAACTGATGGACCAACGGATCTTAAAAGCTGATACTTTTGTTTTTAATTTTGCCGCTAGTGGTGGTTAGATTTTTAGTTGCTGTGAGCCCTTGGCTTGTTTGTCCCACGAGAATGAAGCATGTCTATTTTGGAAGGTTTCTGGTGTGAGTATATATGTGAATTACTTTTGAGTGTTACTCTGCTGTGGTGTATACTCTTGATCTTTTAATGGCTGGGAGGAGTTATAGTAGTATCTTTGGTTATTGGGTTTATATTTGATCAATCATCTGTTGCAGGTAGAGGCACACAAATAGTTTATATACAGAATACCAGTTTGGTTTTTAAGCGATTAGGTTAATGGTCAAATTGGTCATTACCGGCTTTTAATCAATTTTAAGCCGTATCTGGTTGTTACCTACATTTCTGGTTGCAATTAACACAATCAGAAACCAGCATTATGTTTGTTCCAAATTCAGTGAAACCCAACTTTTATAAGTTCTAGTTCAGCTTATTCTGACTGAAATCTTTCATGGTGAGTTTTGATACGAAAAGTTCATATGGGTGCTCCGAATACATTACATGGTGGGTTTAACTTTGCAGGTTTTGAATGTCAAACAAATGGAAAAACACCAATAATTAAAAAAAATACGAATATACTTCAAGATGATTTTTGAATTTATCCTATTTTGTGTTTATAACTAATCTTCTGACTTCATCTTCTCTATCAGCAGCTTCAATAATCATACCTTGAGGGGGAGTACATGAAACTCCTTAGTTTCATTCTCGAGGACCGTATGTTATAGAAAACTTTATATTCTTAGTAATCATGATACGAGGATACAATCATGGTTTCATCAAAAGCTTATGGATACCCATGGTCTAATCCACCCAATGTTAGAAGGTTTTCACTAATAATACATGTTAATCGCACTTAAAATGGGGCATTTCTCTTTTGACTGCGGTTAACATGTTTTCTCAAAAGAACATTAACACTCCCCTCATCACTATCATGGGGTCTTTTGAAACGATGTTTTTTAACACTAAACCATCATGTGTTTTCTGATCTATATCAAGTAATGAGACGGAAGTGGTAAGTAACTTCCCCCGCCTCCAATAACAAGTGCGCTATCACATTATGCCTTGCCTTCCTCTTATCCTCATATCTTTACCACTTTCTGTCTTAGTCATGATCAACTTCTAAGATACTTAAATCTATGAGAGTAGCTATTTACTTTAAGACAATATTTAGATTTTAGAAAGTGGAAGCGTGGGTGCATCACAAGTACAATGTACTCAAGATACATAGATAATACTCGTGATTATGTTACGTTCGTCTAAGTGTAAATGATTACTTGGGTGTAGTTTGTTATGGTAAAAATAATGCCAATGCTTCTTCTTAAGAGCCTAAGAAACCCCACGCGCCACCTTTCATGTACATTCACTCATGCATGAGTGAGCTGCCACATGAGTCATGACCTCACCACGCATGTTTATTCATACAAAACTAGAATCCTTAACTACTTAAGAATAAATACATGTACTTTAGACTATAATACTAAAGCCCACTTTCATTATTATTATTATTATTATTTTTTTTTTTTTTTTTTAGCTTATAGCATTTACCTTTAAAATTTGCTCTGCATACATGGTATTTACTTGTAATTAAGATGGTAACTATTAGCCCTTATTGCAATTTGTTTTCATTACATGGCATAATTATGCTAACAAGAGTTACTCAATGAATAATGCAATTTATCTGGACTAGTCTTTTGTAAATTCTTATGCGTGAGATAACTTCCACTTTAATCAGAGGTCAAGAAAGAGTCGAATTGCTTCGAGATCTGATATACGCAGACTTACTCTACACTTTGTGTAGAGATTATTTCTCACGACTTGAATCATGACTTTAAGGTTTTATAAAGTTAACTTATGCAATTCTCTACCAAAATTAGTAGCAAATTTAACTTAATTCTATAAAATTTAACATTTTTCATAAATTTATATATATTAATAATAATAGTTTATGGAAGTAACAAAAGATGTGAAAGAACTTGTATCTTATTCAAAGATTTTTATTGTGTTATTCACTATAATGTTTTGAATGCATAACTTTTTATATAATTTTTATTATATGATCCATATTGACAAGTTTATATGACATATTTGACTCGTTTTGACTGTTTTATTTTCCGCACACTTAACCTGGTTTAACATGTCCATTTTAAGTATCTACAAAAAAAAATCTTAGATCCGTCACTAATTACAAACATGCCAATAATACACGTTGTTATGATAGTCAATCCCATGATAAATTAACTTAATTCTTTCCTTTTTTTCTTCAAACAGAAGAAAACAACCCCGTCTTTGTAAGCTACAAGACCACATCACTAGTAAACATACGAACCCATCTTCCACGATGCAAACGTTTTTGCTGCCGGCAGCTCGCTCCGGCAGCTTACCGCTGCCGTCGACACTAACCACACCATCACCACCCAACCTCCACCGTCGTCTCTCCGCCGTCAATTCTCCATCTTCACTTTCATCATCCACCTATTCATCACTTTCCTTCACATCTTCTTCCCTTTTTCCAAATCACATTAATCGAAATCAAATCAGAAACCCTAACATTCTCGCGTCATCTCCAGTTTCTACTATCTTCTACTCCAGTGAAGACTCCGAGAAAGCAAAACTCTCTCAGGTATAATTTGATGAACAATAATAGCCTCTTTGTAAGGGATAACTTATTTCAAATGAAGTGTTAATGTTAGCATCTTTCAGTGATTAAAATTCAAAAATTAAGTGTTTACTTGAACTGTTTGTGTAGGTTGCAAAAAGATTAGAGAATACTTCTAGGTATTTCAAGAGGTTGGGGAGCCTAGGGTTTTGGGGGCAGCTTGTTTGTACAGTTGTAGCTGCGGTCATCCTGTCGTTTTCGGTTGTGATTACTGGGAGAATTACGTCACCGGCTACGTTCTATGCTACTGCTGGTGGGATTGTGGCTGCTTTCCTCTCGGTGTTTTGGTCTTTCGGTTACATTCGGCTTTCGGATAGGCTGCGGAAGACCGCCAATGACCCTTCAAAGGTATGATTCATCAGTTTAAGGGTTTAGTTTAGTGTGTGATTATATGGTCTCAAGCCACATTGTTAGGTTATCTTTTAGCAGTTTAACAACTAATATGCAAAACCACCTGTAATTGTGTGCATATCAGTAATTGGCTTATTGCTTACACGGTCCAGAGTATACAGCAAACCTTCTCATAGTGTGACTAACATACAAATCAAAACGATACCATAGCATCCCTTCTTGTGGAGTACTATCCAGCAACTTACACCTCACAACCTTGCATATACGTTGATCATAGTATGACCAACATACAAGATAAAACTGAACCCATCAAGTTAACCTGACCAGGAATTTGTATAGGTCCATAGGCACATCAAAATTAGCAGTCAATATACAAACTAGTTTCTTAATTATGTCACTGCATTGTGAAAGCCCTTCGGATGATATGATGTGGGCATGGATTTGTTTGGGTTGGTTGAGATTATTGGAGGGCTCGGGCAGGGAGATTAGTTGTGATTCCAAGGTTTTGGTTTGCTACAACTGAGAGAAAGGAATGGAAGGCTTGAGTGTTGTTTGGGACCTTTGATGATTATAATGAGGAAGGTTGAAGTTTGGGAATGATTCTTTAATTTTGAAACGATTTGGTGGTGATTTGCGTTCAAGAGGCTGACACATAATACATGGAATTGAAACAGTGAACTTGGAAAAGATGATGTTCTTAACCAACATGTCTTCTATTGAACCGTCCAGAACCGGAACTGATCTGAAGCTATCGTTACCTTCATGCTGTGGCCTTGATTTGGTGACCACTGTTGTGTATGAATCATCTAACAGAAATTAGTGCATTGTAAATTTCAGTGTTTTAGTTTGCTGCATGTCATTTTTACAAAATATCTGTGCATTCAGAGATATTGTAGTAGGAATTTAATACACATTTACCCTGATGACTAGTTGTCTTTCTACGTACACGAAGTTAGATAACATATGCATAAGGTCACCAATTATTCATAAAGTTTCAGTAAGGCCAGCCAAATATGATAAACAATTTACCAGACACCCAAGTTTTGGTCATGTTTTGATTATGCCAATTCTGTATAATAACTTGTCTGAAAATGTAAAAATAAGAGGACCCTTAACATTAATGCTTTTGCCACATATTAATGCTTTTGCCACATCTAACTTTTGTTTTGGTTTTTGGTTGGGCTTATTATAAACTTTTGAGGACTTAGCTGGGTTACGTATGCATTATCTCTTAATCAGTGACCAGGTTTAAATGCATGGATTTGACCAGATTCATTCTCATTTCATATTTAGATGGTGTTCATGGTTAGAAATTTATCTTTATAGTAATATTTGTAGGGTTTCTGGCTTGTAATCCCATATGCACTCTACTAAGTATTAGTTTTCTCTATGATTTTTTTTCATCTTTATCTTGCTATAGCTGCCTTCCAAAATTCTAGAATACTTTGGCACTGTTATATTTGACAATCAAGAATTTCCACTTGATGGAATTGATGACACCCGTTCAGCAAGAGCCATACAAATGGAATCAAGGTCAACTATGGAGCCATTGTTCAATTTGAACCATATGTCCTTGTTAACATAACCAAATTCGTCCTTGAATGGGGCCATATTCAGGTGGTGTTTTAAATGATAAGATCGTTTAGCATTTGATCACCTGAAAATAGCTCCCTTCTGGATGAATTGGTGATGTTGTCGAACACAAATGATTCAGAATCAACAATGGCTTCATACATTACCATGATCCAATTGTACAATTCCAACAAAACAAGTTTCTTCCATTTCATCACTCTATGAAACTCCTGCTTCCAAATTGATCAAGGGTGTTGTCCCGAATTAGAGAATGACTATATTTGAATCATTAAAATGGTTTCAAAAACGAAAATTTGTACAAAAAATTGTTGACTAATGCATTTTTGCTTCTTTTCTTTAAGGCTCCTCCACGTGCTGATGTTATAAAGAGCTTGAAAAATGGGATCACCTTGAATCTTTTGGGTATGAGTGCTGCTATTCTTGGCATGCAAGCCACTGTCGGAGTGCTGGTGGCTAAGGCCCTCACCACCTCAGCTAACCCTTATTACAAGGGTATATCTCCTGGGAGTAGCCCTGTTCTTGCGTTGGATATATTCTTGGTCCAGGTATTATATACATATTCTTTACATTTCATTCAAAGTTTCTGAATACGTAGTCTTACCATCAATCAGAGTATACAAAAAATTAAATGTATTAACAATCATGATGCTGGTTTTTGCCTCCGTATTAATTCAATCTGATAATCACAGGCAAGTGCAAACACGATCATGTCACATTTCTTAGGACTCGTGTGCTCATTGGAGCTGCTACGTTCTGTTACAGTTCCGCCTTCCGATGGCATCCCAGTTGCTGGGGCAGCATAACCCATGTTTGTTGCTTGATGGTTGTTATAATTTTATTTTACTTCAACTTGGTAGACATTTTTAGTGTGGTCCATCTTGGTTTCTAGTGTTTTTTAGTGGATTTATATGTATTTCAATCATCCTAAATAAGAAAATCCCCATCTATGAGGCAAACACAAGTACACAACCTTCTTTTGGGCTGTCTATTAGGTTTCATTGTACCCACTTTTTTTAGCGCACCGCACATGAGAACCCGTTAGTTTGCGTTATGTAGGTAACCTTCAAACATAAATTAGTGAAAACAGACGTGACGTGAAGCTAGTGAAAACAGAATTCGGAATTCGAACTTGAGGCTTTAGTAGATAAAAGTCATGCAAAATTTTATCCTAATCGATAACAATATAACCTGTCTGTGTAAAACATACTGTTGGACCAATTCAAAGTTATATGTTAAGATATAAGGCAAAATGATAAGATTGGGATTATAAAAACATAAACAGGCTTGATATTATTAGAAACAAAAATGATAGTGGCCCGATTCGAGAGGGGCAAAGTCTCCGATTACAAAAGTAAAATAAACATAAACAACTTGAATCCTGATAATGATGAACAAGCCTGGATTTATAATATTCAATTTCTAAATTAAGGTAGTGATCTGTTCCCTAATTTCCTGTGATTGATTTGATCGAGTATAATCAGCCAATTTACCATCAATTGTCTTGACTGAGTGGATTCAACCAATTCCCAAAAATAACATCTAGCTGTCCCATATTGCCAGCTGTAACCTGATTCCTTTTTCTTGAATACACTTTCAGTGGGCCTTTATCATTACTTCCCTCCCGGTAAAACGCCTTGTCCTCAAGGCGAAATGCAGGGAATTGCTCCGCTACCAGATCATAGGTTTCCCATGTAGACTCTTCTACTGGACGGTTACACCAAGCGATCAACAGTTCCAGGTTGGGGTGACCAGCTTCATAGACCCAGCGGTGAGTGATGACAGAGCTTGGTTGCAAGTCAATTTCCCAGTCTTTGGTGATAGGTAATGGTGCAGTTGGACCCGAGGAAAAAGAACCGTGGGCAGGTTTAAGCATTGAAACGTGGAAGACTGAATGGATTTTAGCTTCGGGTGGTAATTCCAACTCATAGGCAACTGGACCAACTATTCGTTTAATACGATATGGTCCAAAAAATCTTGGGGAGAGCTTCTCGTACCGACGTTTGGCGAGACTTTTTTGACGATAAGGTTGAATCTTCAAGAAGGCATAATCGCCAACCTGAAACGTGAGTTCCCGACGCTTCAAATTTGCGTGGTTTTTCATTCGATCTTGGGCCTTTTGGAGGTTTTGTCGAAGCAGCTTCAGCATATCATCTCGATCGATTAACTGCTGTTCGAGTTCTGCATTTTTAGTTTCCCCTAGAACATAAGGAAACAATGAAGGTGGTTCCCTGCCATAGACAACAGAAAATGGAGTTGTACCGATAGATGTGTGATATCCGGTGTTATATGAATATTCGGCCCATGGTAAGTAAGTACTCCATTTGGTTGGT
>BJCM01266952.1:12500-36810 GCA_018326385.1 Flaveria bidentis | reverse complement strand
TTATTATCTTTTGCAAGTCGTTTAACGGAGATCAAGTTTTTAATTAGTTTAGGGGAATAAAGGACTTGGTTAAGGTGTAAAGGTGGGTATGGGGGGGGCAAGGTTTGATTGCCATGACCATGTACGGGTATGGTTTTGCCATTCCCGACAATAATATTTTTATAAATACCCGTATTAAAAATTGATTTAAATGTACCTTGATTGTTTGTCATGTGTGTGGTTGCCCCGGTGTCCATGTACCATGTGTTGTCGGGTGGGTTGAGGGACATGGTATGAAGTGCTTGATCAATATCCGTAGGTGCATAAGAACTGGAGGCATAGGAGGCAGAGGGTCGGGGTCCGAGCAAGCCAGGAGATGAACTTTGTGGCCGAGAGGGGTAGGGGCAGGGTGGTGTGGGACTCCACTGTGGTACTTGTGGAAACCACTGTTGATGTTGCTGGTTCCATGGAGATGCAGTAGGAGGCTGGTTAGGAACCCATTGATAGTACCCGCCGGTTTGAGGTGAGGATTGTGAATTATTTGTATTCCCACGACCTCGAGAGAAACCGGTGCGACCCCTACCACGGCCACGGCTTCTGCCCCTGCCACGTCCGCGTTCAGAACCGTTAAAATCAGCCCGTTGAGGAGTGTTGGAGTCAGGTTTCGGTGCAGAGGCAGTAAGAGCTGTTCCAGATTGTTGTGCAGCGCTACGGGACAACTCTTGTTTGCGCGTTTCTTCCATGCAGAGACGTGAACGTGCATCATAAAAATCAGGAAGGGGAGACGTTTGTTGTAGCAGCATAGCAATGGCTTCGTACTGTTCGGATAAACCGGTGATCATCTGAAGAACAAGGGCAGCATTATCGAGTGGCTTCCCGACATTGGCTAATTGATCGGAAAGCATCTTGATGGCCTGACAATATGCCGACATATTCGAAAAATTCTCCAGCCGAGTTGTGGAGAGTTTTTGGGTAAGATAGATCGCTCTTGAAGATTTGTTGTCTTGAAAGAGGCTTTCGAGGGACTTCCAGGCATCATAGGCTGTGGAATTCGGTTTCAAGATAGTATGTAGCAGATCATTCGATATCGTCCCATAGATCCATTGGAGAACAACTGCATCAAGGCGATCCCACAGAGCATTGTCAGCCTCGATCTTTTTCTTATCAGCATCGGCTGCTGGAGCAGGAGTGGGCGCCTTAGGCTGAAGATGATCATAAACTTGGTAAACCCGGCAATGAATGCGAAAGAGCTCGGACCAGGAGCCATATTGGCTGGTTTCGGTATCTAAAACAACCGAGATGGCAGTTTTGATGTTTGTTACGGTTAGGGCAGGATGGATTTTTGTATCCATGGTGAGGAAGAAGAAGAAGCGTAGGAGAGAGGAGATCGGTAAAAAATTAAGGGGTTAGGGTTGGCTCTAATACCATAAAGGAATATATTTTTCCCTGAGATCTTCATTCATTCATATGTTAATATATATAGGTAATACAATGAGAATATATCTCCTAATATATCTCCTAACTATCTCTTAATATATATCTCCTAACCCTATAACCGTAGATATGATTTATCTAAAACAACCGTACATATTTTCTGTATATATAATATAACCATATTAACTATTAAAGATGAATAAAGAGCCTACGTAAACCTCATATAGATGACGGATGAAACAATTAAAACAAATAAAGACAAAAAGATTAAAAAATGGAATGTCACTAGAGAGAACAATGCAATCTACTCTACAAGAACAACCTACGTAAACCTAGTCAACTGCAATTTACAAATGTCAAAGTACAAAACATGTTGAAATAGGTTTATAGGTGTTCTAATAACGAGATTGCAAGTTCTCGCACATGACCTTAGTCTTGCAAAACACCAAATAAAACTGTCAAACCCAATTCTATTAAAAACATCAAAAAAAGGATAAGAACATAAGATCATCTTTTAACCAATACAAAGCACAATAAAAGTACAATGACTAAAAACTGATCTTACTTAAATGCACAGTGATATAACAATTAACACATATTAACACACTTTCTACATACTAACAAAAAAACACTGATCTTGGTGAATATATATAATCTTCAAAAGTAATTAATAGTGCATAGTTCCTTAAAATTCCGATTAGCAACACATAACATGAAGCAAACTTCACCGTTCACATCAAAGCATACCTCTCTAATATCATTAGGGTGAAGAACAAATGTCGGATGTATGAAACTAGAGTTTGTTCCATCATCATGATGGCTGAAACGAATGAGCGTTCGTAGGTAAGAAGATTATGTGTGGGTTCGTGTTCTTGCTGCGTGAATCAACGAAGGAAAACCCACAATGTTTACTCACAAAATCTCTTGTTTCTTCCAAAAGATGAGAGAAAATTAGGGTTCTTTAGGTTGTGAATGAGAAGAGAAATGAGGGGTTTTTTAACGTTTGGTTTTGTGTCCATTAGTCAACAAGACCGTTGGGGTTTCTTTGACAAACGTGTTTTGTTTACGTCTCCTCCAATCAAAAATTGTTTTATTTTCGTCAAAGATTTAATATGTATTTTGAATTTAGATTGCTGAATATTTATTTATGTTTTATTTTAAGTGTTGTATGATTATTTAGTGTTTTTTTTTCTTTTTGAATTTATTATAGGATTATTTATAATGTTTGAAAAATAGATTGATCCTTTATAATAACTCGTTGACATCGATTTATTTCATTCCTTTTGAATAAATTCTTTTGGATGCAATTTAATTTTTGAATGTGTAAATGATTATTTTATTGTTATTTAAAATGTTAAACATGCAGTTTTCAACTTTTTCTAATTGTGTGTGACTATACTATAGATTGACACCAAAGTGATCTAGATTTTTATTTATGTTTTTTCAAAGATTAGAGTAAATATGATTTCTTGCAGAGTGAGTTTTAACACATACGTAGTATCTTTTGCCATATACTTTTTACACACCATCGTGTAAAAAAAAATTGGTATTGGGCCAAACACATCAATTATGTGTGTGGGCCGGAAGGAAATTTTGAAAACAATTTGTCTTGGAGGAGGCCCGATTCTTGAGCCCATATGGCGCTGTTAAGTCCAAGTATTCCAACTAACAGTGTCCAAAATAATGTTCACCTACAAGAATCAAGACTTCAGCCCAATTAAAATTTACCTGGTTAAATCTTGACCCAATAAAACTTGAACATTTACAATTTTTTTGTCATTGATTTCATGTGTTGAACGCCTGCAGTTGGAGCTCACAAAAACATCCCCATTTAAACATCTTTTATAGAGCGTAGATATTACCGTACTTATTCCACTCCATCTATCTAAATTACAACTAATTTACAGTCAACCCGTTAAAAAAAATTACACCACTTCAAATGTGATTACTTTGTCATTAGAACCATCTCACCCCCACCATTCAACCAGTTAACTCGTGTTGTCTCTTTTTATTTTATCAAACATAATTCAATCAAGTCACTTCAATTAATTCCAGCGTAGGTGGAGAAGTTGGTCATTCAATCAGTCAAGTTGGTTGTGAGTGTGACACGTTTGTATGTTTGTGTGACGTGTGTTCATTAGTTGAGACCATATGGCGCGTAGCATAGCATGGGTGCATGTCGGGTGGGGCATCCATGCGACAAGTGTCACCCGGTCATTAGCTAGCTTGCATTATCTCTTTTAAATGATAAGACTGATTCTTTTTTTATGATTTGTAATAAATACACCCATAAATTATTAAGACACATTTGGTCTATCTCTCTCTATATATATATACATATGCAAATGCAAATGCATATAGAAAGAGATAGAAAGTGGATGGTGTAACAATAACCTAAATAGATGTTTAAATAACCAATACTTTCTCTTAAAAAATTATTGATTAATTATATGTAACTTGTACATGTTTTATTTACGTTATTTACGTAACATAAAGAAATTAGTTTTAGTAAGTAGATCAATGAGGATAAGAACTTGTGGCGTATTACTAACCATGATCGTCTCATACTGTTACACACGATCTTGACCGCAGAATTTCTAAAATAAATTAAATGCATACCATTTAATTCTATATCCTTGTCAATTAAAATAAAAAGCTAACCACTAGAATCATATGTGGCCTGCATATCAATCAACATTCAATAAACACTTTGGGTTTGAAAGCTCAACTTAACTGCAAAAAATCGTCACAATAATGTTTTGGAGATTTATTCGGGTGATCAAGATATAATTTTTTTAACCAAATGGTAAGACAAACCTTCGAACTTTATCATTTCTCCATAATTGTTCGATCAAACGGCTTTAAGCTTGTCATCGCATGGTTTGCTTGTCTCGTTTCTTCATCGAGCTCTACAAAAGTGTCGTTGTCTTTTTCATAATTTTCACAAATTTCTCACAACTCATCTTTTAAAATCATATTATGTAAAACTAAACAAGCAATTGCTTTTTGAATTATGTTCTTCTGCTTAATACATGTCGACATGTGAACGACTTCACAAATATTGAATACTCGAGTAAATACCGTTAGTAAAATAATACATGTGCTCGTACTTCATATCATTTGCATAAGTCGAACAACCAGGTGCAACTCCTTCTACAGTGTCGTTGAAAATAAATGATTTGGTATAAAAGCGCTATCTGAACTATTGCTTAAATGCCTTGTCTTCATAAGTTGGCATCTCACGACTCACAAAAACTCTTCTTTATCATAAGTGGGGATTAAAACCAAGACGGATTTAAAAACAAAGTTCAGGGGTAACGTAATTTTTTTACCGTACGTATATATTAATAAAGGGGTCTGCAAATCAAATCCATTTTGGATCGTTGTTGACCCGATATCATCATCATTATTAGAACCAATATCTCATTCTTAAAATTTTTGTTAAAAATTTACCAATAAGAACTTGTTTCTCTTTTATATCTCTAATTTTATATAACACGATAAGATTACAAATTGCACTTAAAAATAACACAATTTAATTACCTAATTTCAATACCAAATTTTTAATTCATCTTTTAAACCCTTACATCAAAAACCTAATTTCATAAACCCTAAATATTAGAAACTCAACCACATAACCATTGATTTTTATAACAAATAACACTTAAATATTAGAGATTGAATAACATTAATCCTAAATCCCTAATTATATAGTATAGTAGAGAAAAACTCTAGAAAATTTATCTTGAAGTGAGTGGTGAATTGGTGAAAGATCACATGTGGGTGGTGGCAAGGGGCGCCGCAGCTATAGACAGTTTGACGGTGGTTAGCCTGACGACTGGCGGTGGGGACGTGGGGGAATTTGGATGGTGGCGGACTGGTTGTGACCTGGGGCAGGGAGGAAGGGTCGATGGGGGTGTAGGGCGATGGATGGTATTTTTTTATTTTATGTTTTATGTTTGATTGGGTTATGAATATTTGGGCTTATTAGTTACATTGTTTGAGTTGTTTAATATTTTTTGGGATTATTTTTATTTTCGGTTTTGTTAATTATTATTGTATTGGACTATTAGGTATTTTAGACTTATTAGTTATTTATGTTTTTATAAAATGTAATGTTTTTTATAAAACCAATTTTATTTTCGGTTTTGTTAATTATTATTGTTTTATGTTTGTTTTTTATCCATGTAGGTTTGCCCTTAATTAAAACCAATGCCTTTATCGATTTAACTAATATTACAAAATTAAAATATTAGTGAAAGACATGAGTGTAATGATCCTTAGCTTAACTAGTTAAAGTGAGGTACTCATGACATGTAAATAAAATGGAAGTCATGGTTCAAGTCTCACTCTGAGCAAAATGCTCAGAGTTGAGCCATTGGTTTTCTCAGCAATGAGTTTCCTCCGAGGGGGTTGGGGGTGCGGTCCCGACTGAGAAGCGAATAGGTGGGCCTGATTAAAAACACCTATCATTTGAAGTAGGGTTGTACGTTTTTTATTAAAAAAAGATTTATATAATGATTGGAAGAGAGTGTTCACGTGGCTCTTGCTTTTCTCAACAACCTTTCCCTTTCCCCTGCAAATGTCTCTTGCCCTAAAACTCAAGATCCTTTTATTAATGTTAACTAGGTTAGTCAATAAGTTCTAGATCAACTGGTTTAAGAAAAGACATCCTATGACTTTCCAATGTGAAGATCATGGGTTGGAGTCTCACTAGGTGCAATATGTTCCTAGTGTGCCAAGAGTTTTACCACAGGGGGCATTTTGGTGGTGTGTTTCCCTTGGAATGGTGGGCGAGCCGGGTCACCAGCGATGTCTGTGTTCGCGGGTGTGGGTGGCCTTTCGCCATTGGGTTTACCCCGGTGACCGGGTTTAAAAATTATTCGTTGGCCGTTCAAAAAAATGTTAACTAGGTTAGAGCCCATGGGTGGAAAAACAAACATATTAAAATCATTAGTTTATGAATATTTTATTTTTATGTTATTATCTATTGATGAAATAAAAATATAATGAGTATTTAAAATCATAACACATAATGAATTGAAATTATTACTCTATACTTAAAATGTATTAATAAATTATTAAAACAACTACATTTATATTTTAAATGTTTAATAGTTTAGTTTACTTATTTACGATAATTATCATTTAATATTAGAGAGAAAAGAAACGCACATATAAATATGTTTTTTAAATATATTTTAGTTAAAAGGAAAGTCAAATTAATTGTTTTTGTATTTATTATGAGAGAAGCGGGAAATAAATTTTTTTTATGCTAGAATGATAATACACGTGTATTAAAAAAACTTTATTTTATTATAAGTTATAGATTATTTCCCAATAATACCATGAGTAATGGTTAATGTTTATTAATGAGTATTTTTTGTCATATCAGCGTCAAGTCCCTATTATTTATTTTGTTAAAAACATAACTAATGATTGATGCTTCTATAACGACCTTTCATCATTATGGATTTGATGATTTGTGGCATTATAATAATAATGTTTATTTAAACATAATGCCCATTGTAACGGTGATGGGGCATTATGTATAGGTTTAACGCCACATTACACGTGGTCTAAGAAACCACAACTCTTTTATTTCAAAATCTACGCTTTGGTCCCTTTAATATTTCGGCTTATGCGATTTATTTGTTTATTAAGTAACAAAACAAATATACATCCTGATACTTTTAGATTAATAACACGCATATAATTGGTTTGGACTTTGGAAGAAGACACTTATTTATAGAACGTGAGCAGCCTTCACCGATAAGTTTATCTGTTGTTACATTGTCCATTTTAGATGATTAAAACATTGCGTTTCAAACGTCTAGTCAACATATTTTCGTGAAAAATAATAATTAAATTAAAACATACCAAATAGTAAGTTTACACACTACTATGATGCGAGGAAAGTATAATACTAGGAAAGTATATCTACAAATTTAATTCAAGAAATGCAAAATATAATACATTTGAGGTGACGTGGCTGGAATATCAAGACGTAAACGTACAAATAAACATGTATCACTAGGGTATGTTCCTAACCAAGAAATGGTTATATTTTTAAGAGTTAAATGCAAATTATGTTCATGAGATTTTATAAAAGTTATCTTTCGATTCAAAAGTTTAAGATGTTGTTATTTTCATCCAAAGGTTTCACAAAAAGTATCATTTGAATCCATTTAGTTACACCTAACTAATACGGTTAATTTTTTCCGTTAAATTTCTAACATGAAAGTTATTTAATTAAAAAAATTAGAATAAAAAAAACTCACGTGAGGATTTGTATATGTTAAGCCTCTTTTGATAATTGTGACTCTATAATCGTATTTTAATTAAACATAAAAAAATTCACATATAAATTTTGGCCTCTATTGGAAGTTTAATGTTCAAACTTGACATTAACAAATAATTACTAATTCGTTATACTAACTGCTAATTACCGATCTACTCGTTCAAAATAATAATAAAAATATTAATAAAAATAATTAATAAGAATAAAAATAAAAAGGAAAGAGACAAAAGGAAGCTATATGCCCACATCACCCTCTGTGATCGCATGAAAAACAAAAGGGGACACATGTCCCGTCGCTCTCCATAAATCCCCTATTAAAACATATTCAATATTTAATATTTAAAACTAAAATATTTAAAAAGCAACATATCTAAAAAGGCCATTGGATTTACACCAATGAAATTATCGATACATATTGACATATCTTTATATGTAATAAAACTGGATTTGATCATTGTTAACATTATATATGTTGCTTTTTGAACGTATAATCCATTTGCAATTATACAAAATACTATACAAATTAAAACTGATGTGCTATTGAAGAGTAGGTAACTTTTTTTTTTGTTTTTTTCACCCATAAGCAGCCCTTTGATTGGCCTTTTTTAATCAAGTTTTAAATATAACAAATCCATTTAATATCCTATTAATTACAAGATAATGACGTACAACATCCGTTACTTTTCTTTCTATTTCAATATTTTTTATATTGTTAATTTTTAAAAGAGTTAATTTTTATTTTGCTTACAGAGGTTTGACAAAAATAATTATTTCTTTTCAAAAGATTGAAAACATCAATTTACTTCCAAAAGTTTTATAAATTGTTTTAATTTTAGTCCAAAACTTTTATAATTTTAGATTTAAGTTGAAACAATTAATAAAACTTTTGGATTGAAATTTAAACAAGTTATGAAACATTTGATTGAAAGTAAATTGATGTTTATAATTTTTTGAATGGAAATGGTTATTCTTGTCAAACGTATGGGAGCAAAACTGAACTTAACTCTTTTTAAAGAGTTAAATTCAATTTTATACATATATACACACACACACACACACACACATATATATATATATATATATATATATATTTAAATGGTTAAAACATCACTAACGGATAATTAACCCACTTGATTATCTCCATATCTTAAGTATGAATTAAGACCGACCTTAGAGAAAAAACTCATATTTCATGCGACAATCTTCTGGTCTAACTTAAAACCTTTTTTTTATCACAAATAAACTTAACCTAAGTCTTTTCTCAAATTTTTTTTGTCATTAAGTAAAATTTACCAGAAGTAATACATCAACCTGAGTGCATGTGTAACAAAAACGACATGACGATCTCGCCAAACATAGTCTTTTGAGGTTGAACGTCAGAGTCCTATGATAAACACAGGTGTTATACCGTTATTTGAAAGTAAGATTAAATGACATATGAACAATACCGTAGATTTAAAAACAAGATTATTAATGCATGTAATTATTATTATGTATAATCCTAAGAAACATACAGATGTATAACTTTGTTTTACGTGTCACAGCTCACGAGCAAATATAATAATAATATTGTGGCCATCGTCACTTCACCTGTAAGCATCACAGCACTCCCTTCGTCTTCCCCAAATCTTTAATGTTAATCACACCTCCATCATTCACACACATCACATTTCTACACTAATAATAATTTCAACCACAAAATCCCTTCAACACAGAGAAATTGATTCTACCATGGGAGGCGTGACGTCATCAATGGCGGCCAAGTTGGCCTTTTTCCCGCCAAACCCACCATTCTACAAAGTGATCACCGAGAAATCAAGTGGGTTATTGCTCTTAGACAGATTCGCTCACCGTGAAAACGTCGACGTTTTGAAGGTACCCACTCGTCGGGGGAATAAGATCGTTGCGGTGTATGTTAGGTACCCGATGGCCACTGGCACTGTGCTTTATTCGCATGGGAATGCTGCTGATATTGGTCAGATGTATGAACTGTTCATTGATTTGAGCATTCATCTCAAAGTTAATCTCATGGGGTTAGTATTTAATCGAGCCCTAATTTTTTCATTACCAGGTTATTTGTTGCTACATTTCTTCCGTACGAACGTTCAATTAGTCTATAATTAAACGAATCATCGATGAATGTGGATGATCATAAGTAATTGTTAGGTTTTCATGAATTTGCTGTTTGTAGAATCTGAGATTGTTTAGCCCAGATCGCTAAATTTTCTTGAATTTTGATTTAATCATGTGACAGTTATATATAACTTTAGTTAGGGTTTATGAGAAACAGTTTATTTAAAAGCTAGATTGCTGTATGTTTATGCAGGTATGATTACTCTGGATATGGGCAATCGTCTGGAAAGGTGCATAAACGATTTGAACTTTCCGTAAAGATTATTAGTTTTATTAAGGTAAGAATGACTTAAAAATGGTGTTTTGTGCAGCCTAGTGAGCATAACACATATGCAGATATTGAAGCTGTGTATAAGTGTTTGGAAGAGAGCTACAATACGAAACAAGAAGATATCATCCTCTACGGTCAATCTGTTGGGAGTGGGCCCACTGTGAACTTGGCTGCTCGTTTACCTCGATTAAGAGCTGTTGTTTTGCATAGTCCTATATTATCGGCACTCAGAGTCATGTACCCTGTTAAGCACACATATTGGTTTGACATTTATAAGGTTTGAACTGATTTGGTATTGCTGATGAATTGTATTTTTATATTGTTTTGTGAACTTATGATTCTTCATTACTAATGTGCAGAACATTGATAAAATTCAGTTCGTCAATTGCCCTGTTCTTGTCATCCATGTAAGCAGCATCCTTCAAATCTCTTTCTTATTATCTATACTGATAAACTGCTTTGCTTTTGTTTCTGATTATTTTATCGATGAAAAACCAGAATTTGATTTTTTCTAAAAACATTTTTATGATGAAAAACTTTAAGGGGAAATAAATAGAAATAGAAAACCAAGACTTGAGAAAACTAAAGTTTTGATTTAGGTTGAAGCATCTCAAAGTGGTTGTTAAGAAATTAAGAAGTCAACATCAATATTTCATGTAAGAAGAAGTCCAAATTTGACCAAAAGCCGAAGTTTTTTCCTGAGTAGTCGTTTTGTTTCTTAGCACAATTACTCGGTAGGTATAATAATTATTTTTCTGATGATGCGTCTTGATTCTTCTTATTCATGTTTTGACCTTTGACCGTTTTCATTTTAAAAACGGCAGGGAACTTCTGATGAGGTGGTTGATTGTTCTCATGGGAAGCAACTCTGGGAATTATGCCAAGAGAAATACGAACCGTTATGGATCAAAGGAGGAAAACACTGTAACCTAGAGCTCTTTCCAGAATACATTAAACACCTCAAGAAATTCATATCTACTGTTGGAAAACCATCCTCATCACGGAGGAACAACTATTCAAGAAAAAGTGTTGACCAGTCCTCCACCACTACTCGTCACCACCATTCCAGCAGGCGAAAGAGTACTGATTGTTATGAAGCCCCTCGGGAAAGCACTAGCAAGAAAGAGAATTTGGATTTTATTAATGAACTTGAAGCCTTTGATTTGAAGTTTGATATGAATGATGACAAAATTGGGAAGTTGAGAATACCATATGAGCATATGGAGAGGTCTCGAAGGAGCGTGGAGTACATTGAAAAACCCAGAATTAGTACTGATATGAAACTTGAGTGGCCACGTATGAGTGTCGATTGTATTGATAGAGTTCATAACTAGTTATAAAAAGATTTGTGAAAATTACAGAAAGTGCAGAGTGAAAGGAGGGTGGTGGTTTAATTTATGTATTTTTGTTTGTTGAAAGCTTTTAGTCCAGGTTCAACATGTTGTACTAGTTTCACAGTTTGAGATGGATCTTGATGAAAATTTGAAATGTAATCAACTTTATGTGATCTTAATCACAGGTGCATAATGAAATGAACTCATGTTTAGGGTGATCATAAAATCAGTTGGCTGATGAAGCTCAAAAGGCACTGAACATGCTACTGTTGGTAGACCCAAAGTTATCTTGCATTCAAGCTATTTAGACAAAACCAGGAAGGATTGTGCAAAATAACCCTCCTATTTGCAAACCAAGGTAAGAATATTATATAAAGACTAATGTTTATCCACACAGGTTCTTAATTTATGAACTTAAGAAGCAGACTAACTTGGGTTTTCTTTTTTACTTGAAAAAGATTGCTGCTGTGCCCTGAAAAGGGAAAAATATGCACTCTTTGCCCCTCTGGCCAGCAATTCATCATGAGAACCTTCTTCTACAACACGCCCATTGTCAAGCACCACTATTTTCTTTGATCTTTGTATAGTAGATAAGCGATGTGCTACAATCACGCAGGTCCTACCAACCATGGCCTTCTTTAGAGCATTCTGAACAATAATCTCTGATTTATAATCTAGCGCACTTGTTGCCTCATCCAATAAAAAAATTGCTGGGTTTTTTAGTATTGCCCGGGCAATGGCGATTCTTTGCTTCTGCCCGCCTGATAACTGGATGCCTCTTTCTCCACAAACTGTATCATACCCATCTTTCATAGAACTGCTCACAAACTGAATCAGTTAATCATTCGTAATGATAGGTGAGTTAGGTAACGGGTCAAAATTGGTTAGAGTCAAAATGAGGACTTTTTGTATGGGACGGGCCGGACACTGTTGGATCCACACAAAACACTTTTCTTTAATATTTTTTATCAATAGTTAGTATGGGTTTTAATAAAGCAATTTGAAGGTTTTGTACATCTGAACCCGTTTGATCCGGTTCGATCCATTTTCACCAGTAACACAAATTACAAGTGGACGTGATCTACCATATGAAATTGTAATAGAAGACAAACCTTATGAACTCATGGATGTTTGCAAGGCATGCTGCTTGGATTATCTCAGCTTCTGATGCATTCTCTTTCCCGTAAGCAATATTTTCTTTAACTGTTCCTGCAAATAAACTAGGCTCTTGGCCCACCCATGCAATAAACGACCTCAATGCTCTAAGTTCGTAGCGTTTAATGTTAACTCTGTCTATCTCCACAAATCCTGTTATCGGGTCGTAAAATCTCTGAATCATTCCAATAATTGTTGATTTTCCAGATCCACTTGAACCAACAAGTGCTGCAACTTCTCCAGCTTCAATTTTCAAGCTCAAACCTTTAAGAACCATATTTGTTGGTCTTGTTAGGTAAACAAAATCAACCTGTTTTAGCTCTATCCGCCCTTTAATCCTTTTTGGTTTAACAATATTATGCTTTAAGGGGTTGATTTTCATCTTTCCTTCTCTTTTTAGAACTGTAAAAACTGATTTTAGAGCATTTGTTCCCTCGTATATATCTCCACTCGTGCTTCCTGTTTCAGCAATTAGTATCCCTGCTGTTACCACAATGTAAAATGTCTGAAACAATTGCTTATATGTGATATCACCATTGTACAAAAGCTTCCCCCCATACCAGTAAATTATGGCGAAATTAATATTTGTTAGAAATTGTCGAGTGAATAAAGCCATTCCTGCATACAAAGGTTGCTTTTTGCTCTCTTTCTGTGGGCCTTTTTGTGTATCTTCATATAATTTCATAATCTTATTTTGAGAATAATGAGCTGTAATAGCTCTGTGATTACTAACAGCCTCACTTGCTATTCCTGCTCTTGTTTCTTGCAATCAAGATTTTCTTGGACATGTTTCTTGTCATTACTATTTTCAAGTAGAAACTACCAATTATAAGCAGTTGTAAAGTAATAGCTACACTAGCTAGTCTCCAAGACAATAACATACCCCAAATGATTGCTAAAACTGAAGCTGAGATTGACTGTGCAAAGAACGCCAAACGATCTGCTACCAGATTTCTTACCATTAATGTATCTGCAGAAAGTCTTGAACATAGGGCCCCGGTGCTGTTTTCTTCTTGGTCAAACCATTCAATCTCAAAAGTCAAGATTTTTTCAAAGATGGCTGATCTTATCCTTTTTGTAAAATTTTCTCCCATAATTCCAAAATAATAATGCTGAATCACATTGGAAACAATGGAATAAGCAGACACGATCAAGAAGGCATAACATAATCTTCTTGTTTGAGATCTGATTTCTGCATCATCATTGAGAAAAAATATAGACAGCATTACTGCTTGAAGACAAGCAACCACTGGTTGAATTGAACCGCTAGTAAGTGCACCAATGGTTCCCATTAAAGTTGACTTCCATTCAGGTCTAGTCATCTGCATAAGGTCCCACCATGATGGTTGACTGTACACCTCCTCTAACTGTCTATATGTCACTTCTTTGCAATGGGATTTAGTTACTTTTTGTTTATCTGCTCTTTCTTTTGGCACTGGAATTTCTTTGACTAGAGGTTTGACTTCTTCAGTTTGTGCTGAAGTTTGACTGCTATTGACTTTTGGCTTCTGGAACCTGACCATCATCGAGTATGGTCCACAAGTGTTTTGAACTAGTTCTTCATGTGAACCAGACTCTACTACTTCACCTGAATTGATAACAACGATTAAATCTGCATGACGGATTGTAGCTATACGATGTGCAATGATTATTGTTGTTCTTCCTACTGATGCTTGAGTCAAGGCTTTTTGTACTGCTTTTTCAGAATGTGAATCTAGAGAACTTGTAGCTTCATCTAAAAGCAAGATTTTTGGTTTTCTAATTAGTGCCCTTGCAATTGAAATCCTTTGCTTCTGCCCTCCTGACATATGTGCTCCCAATTCTCCAACCTGAATAAAGTAAGGTAAACAATTATCATTTTACTCCACTTTTTTTTGGTTATAGATAGTGCTACTTGCATACAAAAGGTAACAAGTTTTGGATTGTAGGTTTATTATCTTCTTAGATTGTTTTATATGGTCTAGAATAAGTTAGTTACCCAAGTACACACACTAAATCGAAGTTGGTTACCTTTTTATGCAATTAGCCCGTGTAGAAATAGCATACATAAGTGTTGGTTACCATTGTGTTATACCCGTTTGTAGTTGCGTGATAAAGTTGTGGGCATTAGATTTTTTAGCGGCTTTTATAACCTCGTAACTTGTAGCGCCTTCTTTCCCAAATAGAATTTTCTCTTTGATTGTTGTTGCAAATAGGATAGCCTCTTGGCTAACTAAACCCATTTGACTTCTTAACCATTTTAACTGGAGCGACTTTATGTCAACCCCATCGAGTAATGTCACTCCCTCTGTTGGATCGTAGAATCTTTCTATCAGATTGACCATAGTTGACTTACCTGAACCACTTTGACCAACCAGTCCAACGGTCTGGCAGGCTTTGATCTTGATGTTGACCTTTTTTAAAACCAAACTTTCTGGTCTTGATGGGTATGCAAACTTAACATTCTTAAACTCCAGCTCACCTTTAACACGTGATATCGTTATTCCATGTTTGTCTGTCGAGTCTATGCTTGGGACCCTATTAATAATCTCACTAACAAGGGCTGCTGAAATCTTGGCTTCAGCAAAATGTTTTATGTTCATTAAAGAAGCTCCAAGACCACTGCAATAGTTAGTGATATTGATGTTTAATTCAAATAGTTTCTTTATTGACTTTTGGTTTTGTTATGTAAAAGATATGAGGTAGATACTTGCAATCCTCCATAGACAATGCATACACCTGCACTAATGATATCTCCACCTTTGATTCTTTTTTCAATGACCAAGATGCTCCCATACCAGCTCATAAATGCGAAGATAGAAAATATAATTCCAATGCCACCAAAAACCATTCCTTTTAAAAAACCTTGTTTAATCCCGAGAGTTAAAGTTGGTATCAATGCATTTGAAAATCGGTTCACCATGTTCTTCTCTCCAACATAGGAATGAACTGTTTTAATCGAAGAAAACGCCTGTTCTGCTATCCCACCAGCAACTGCATAAGCTTCTTGTAATTTCTCTTGATTTTTTGCTAACATATTTCCATAAAATATACCTGGAATAAGCAGCAAAAACATAACTGGAAGTGCCACGATCGGTAATCTCCAACAGAGGTACACAGCTGTTAATTCAGTTGTCAAGAACATGCACATATTTGCAATGAAATCTGGAATCTGTTTGGTTGTGAGAATAACTTTAGATTTAGATAAAAAAAACAAGATTTATGTTGAAGTTAATGCAGTTAAAGAAGTCAAAGACCTTTTCAGCGATAACTCCTTGTATGTTTATTGATATATCTGTTGATATATTCATCACAACACGCGATGCTTCAAGACTTTTGTCAAAGTAGCCTATTTCTTGTCTCAAAACAGCTTTCAAATATTTGAATCGTATACGTGATGATTGTCTTTCTGCAGTGTGTCCCCAACATAATCCTTCTATTGAATTTCAAAACATACGATCATTAAGCAGATGAAGATTATAATAATACAAGGTTATGTTATTTAATATCCTTATTCAGTATTCACAGATGAAGTACTATACCTATAAATGCCCCTGAAGCCACAACTACAGTAACATAGATATAGGTGAGTGCATACTGCAATAAAATAAAAAAACTAAATGAAAGTGGTGCAACAGCCAATATGATGATATATGTATAGAGTTAACAATCAACAATACATGATTAAACTAACCTGATTTATATCAGCAGAGGTTATGTTAGCCAAAGATGCATAGTCATTATACATTTGACTAAGGACTAACATGATCAACGACATACTTAATCCATTCACAATGCACCCTGCTGTCCCCAAAACCATCAGAAGCATGTCTATCCAATCAGCATGTTCTGTAATTATCTCTAACAATCCAGGAGGCGCCATCTTTTTCTTGCTGCTGTCTGATGACTCGTTGTTTTTTCCCATCTGGTTCATTGTTTTGGGTCGTGTCTCATGCTTATTCCACTTTGTTACATACGCAAATGTATTGACTCGTGAAGTAATTATGTATTAACTGTCTTTATATAATTATATATGCGTCTCAAATCATGCCGTTATTAGACTGAAGCATATTCTTAGCTGTTCACGAGGTGCTTATATTTCTGATTTTAGTGTGATCCTATATGCCAGAAGAAGGTCATCTAGTAACTGGATTATATATATGCTAGCAAACAAGTGATTTAGCTGTTAGGATTCTTTCGGCATTTGCTGTTATCTATGTATATCCTAGTTTCATATCATTTTGTATGCAGCATGTCAAAAGGAATCATATATTGATATATGTAATGTTTAACTGACAAAAGTTGTTTCTTATGGTTTGTTCATCCAGGCTGCCGGCAGGCAACTAGATTCTGCAGATCATTTTAAGTTGACTTACTGATAATCTCTAGGTCTACAAGGTCGAATTAGAAAAATCCAAGGTGCAAAAGTTTCACTTTGTGCCTCGAGTGTTTTTCTGCATCTTCTAGACGGAACAAAAAATGCTCTTCGGTAATCTTTACTACAAAAGGATTCTTGCCTATGGCGCTTTCGCGTAATCTTATGGATAAGTAAGGTTATTTTGTAATGTTTTGATCATATCACCTTCAAGTGTGTAGTATCTTTTTTATTTCCTAAATGTACTAAAAGCAAACCTAAAAAACAAAACATGAACCAAGGAGGATATAGATAGAAACGGGGGTCATTCTCAAATCTAAAGATTGGACTGATACAAGATGATATTTAAACTATTGGATATAGAAAGAAAAACATGTTCTACTTATTTTCCGATCTTACAACGTTTGACTCATTATATTGTAGAAATGGTAGATCAATAAACTGAATTTCTTAGTATCGTAAATGATAAAACAATTCAACGAACTTCTCAGCTGGATATAGCCTTTTTTCAATTTGAATTTCACAAGTGAAAATTCAGAAAAATAAATTCTTTATAATTTTTTAATCAACCTTAAGCAAGAGTTTTGCCCTTGGACGCTATTCGTAGTACCCCCATTGAGTAGGGGCTTCACCCCTAAGAATCAATGAGTTTCTAATACGAAGTATAATAACTTAAACAAACGTGTAATACACACCTCCCGTCTAGTTTGATGAATATTATAAGTTACATTGATTAACAAGTTAATTTAATTACACTAAAATATCTAACATATATAAAGTTTAAATTGTCTAACTTTAAATTAATCAAATTTCAACACCAATTTATAACATCATTGAGATTTAATACACATAACTATTCATACACCACCACAAATAATCAAAATGTTTGGCTGTTTGCTCATCTATCACAAAAAAGAAAACATATCAATTTTCAAGTCTAAACATGGACACACACACAACAAAAGTATCCGTTAAACTATCCACAATCAGAGTTAACAGTTTGGTATATCATATGTTCAATCATCTCATTATATGACAAAGGGGTGAAGAAGATTGATTTAGTTGCTAAATATATATGATCTAGGTTTTAGGAAAGTTCTTAATTTATTTCTATTATGAGCCAAGACACATTAACGATGCATTATTTAATTTCTAGCAACGATGTTATTAAATATATTTCTTTAATTACCTTAAGTAGTTAGAATTATCACAAACCTTAATCATCACATATATGTAACATAGCATGTATATAATAAGCTAACAAGCCTAACATCTCACACATTTCCTAAAGCCCATTAATTCATTATGTATCAAAAGCTGTTAGGTGGACCTTGTGTCCTTGTTCCAGAAGTTATGTGAATAGAGAGTTACTAGATTTTCTTTCTAAAAAAAGTTTATTGTAAAATTGTAAATATTAGAGTACGAAAGAGTTATTATTGAAAAATGAGGTTCTATACTCGTTTTTTTACCATTTTCATATGTGAAAAATGTGCTTATCTTTAGTCACTCCAACATAAATGATCGAATTTTATTTACCATGCCTTTTATTTGTATTTGTATTGTCTTATCGTTACCAAAATCTCTACTTTTATTGTTACTTTTCTACTTTAGCGTTACGTCACAACTACTCACTCATCACCAGTGTTGCAAAAATCGGCGCTAGGCGCCGATTAATCGGCGAGTAATCGCAAATCGGGAGTCCACCTTGGTGATTTCATGTAATCGGAGGCAATAATCGGTAATCGGTCAAGGTTGGTCAAAATTGGACCTAAGCGGTCTTAATCGGCCAAAAATCGGTGATTCCGACGAATTTCCGGTAGGGTTCCAGCGAGTTCCAGCGGGAGTCCCTACCTCGCCGCCCGACTAGTGCATATCAATTTTTACAATATTACTTATCACTACTCGCTCCGTCATCAACCTATGGTATGTCCTCATTCACAATTCACCATTTATTCTTGTTTTTTTAGTATAAACATTAATTTAACACATTTTGTAGCTAAATAGTTCTTAAAAATGTAAAGATCATACTAATATCGGGTACATTTTTTTAAACGTGTTACCTAATAATAAAAATTTTATGGCTTTAATTTTGAATATGACTCAAGTATCAGCTTCATTATCATTTGAAACATCAACTCAAGCAAATGTCAAATCAGCTTACGAGACTAACCATGATTCATTTTCACTACAACTCGGCTTTGTTAAAACTTACATAGCAATATAAAAAAAAAAAACAACAGTCAAATTTGTGTATTTTTTTTAACGGCTAATAAGCACACATTAATAAAAAATTTAAAAGAAAATAATTTGGATCAATAGGGTGAGCAAAGCTTGTAAGTAATTCTTTATGAGCGTGATGAGATATTGGGACAACAAAACCATTGGTGCAATGTTATCTCCCACAACTATTACACACTTCCTAAGATCTCCTCATACCACCTTCCTCCCGTTGTCGCATTAGCGTCATATCACTTTTCGCATTCCACCAACCCAATCTTGAAAAATAGTTTTCATATTCTTTGCTTTTTTTTAAATTAAAAGTGTATTACACTTAAAACATGTTTCATCAATAGAAGTTAAAACTATTACAAAATAATAATCAACAAAACTTAATGAATGATGAAATTTAAAAAAAGATTTGGTTAAATAAGAAAATGGTTATACTGTTCAAAAAGGGCTTTAAAATTAATATTATTAAATTGAATACAATCGTTGGGGACTTGTAGCCATGCCCACATGAAACAACCATGCTCATGGTCCACGTGAGGCCGTAGTGTGCCATATGTGGCCACACAACTACGTAAACCGGCTATGGCATGGCTCATGGTGACCGTGTCGTTAATTCCGAGGAAGAGAACTCTTGAAGAGTTGTGAGGAGGTGACGATACAGTCGGTGAGGCGTCACGTAAAGAAAGCTACAAATGAATAACTTAAATAACATAAACATCATGTTTTAAAAAATTGTTTATAATATATTGAAGACGTAATTAATTCACCTAAATATAGTTAACTAGATCTCTTAACTTTTTCTTTTAAAAAGAAGGTTTTCAAGTAAGTTTTCTTTGTAAATTGACAAAGTGAAAAAAAACGAATTGTGATAACAGTTAACTATCAAATTTTTAAAAACCGAAAGTTACACGGTGTTATTACACATACACAATTGAGGGAAATTTTAGGTTTGTAAAGAACATTGAACTTTTATAACTTTTTAAAATCTAAAACTAAAAACTTTCTAGTTTTACGAAATAAAAGTAACCACCATTTGATTAAACCATAGAAGCAACCAAAAAAACCCTAAATTTAGAATATGTAACAAGATAAACCAAAAGTGTATAACAAAGGAACAAATACCATTTTGCATTCACCCCATTTGCATTACATAACGTGTACACCATGCATACATCACCACCCTTACGATTTCTTCAATCGATACCATCAATTCACTCACTACATGTATAACTTCATATAATTCAAAATTTGCCATTTTCAAACAATTTTTGATTACTTGTTAACATCACACGCATCTTCTCTCTTATCTTTCTCTCTCAGCCACTCCATTATTGAATCTTGATGGTTGTTCATGCCCATAAGGAACCTTTCTTTCACCTTGATCAACTTGTGTGTATTCATATCAAGATTGATCAATCTTGCACTCTTCTGAAACACTCTTAAATCTTTCCTCTATATAAACCATCCTCCAAGTGCCAAACTTTCATCATCTTTATCAAAATCCCATTAACAAAATCAACAAAAACTCAAGCTAATGGCGATCAATAGGTTTCTTTTGGTTTTTCTTTCGTTGTCTTTAGTTGTAGGCGTCGCATGGAGCTTTGATTTCCATGAAAAGGAGCTTGAAACGGAGGATGGTTTGTGGAATATGTACGAGAGGTGGCGGAGTCACCACAAAGTGGCGGAAAACCATGACGAGAAGCAGAGGCGGTTCAACGTGTTTAAGTCCAATGTGTTACATGTTCATGAAACAAATAAGATGGGTAAACCTTACAAGCTGAAGCTAAACAAATTCGCTGACATGACTAACCATGAGTTCAGAAGTTTGTACGCGGGTTCAAAGATTCATCATCATAGCATGCTTAAAGGAGACCGAACCGGTGACAAGAATTTTATGTATGCAAATGTCGAAAGCGTCCCTACTTCTGTGGATTGGAGAAAGAAAGGGGCTGTCACCCCTGTGAAAGATCAAGGACAATGTGGTAAATATTTACTAAAGAATACTATACAACATGCTTTAAATACAGCTTTTTTCCTGATATTGATCTTTTCTTATGTTTGTATCACAGGAAGCTGTTGGGCGTTTTCAACTGTGGCTGCGGTTGAAGGTATAAACAAGATCAAAACAGATGAGCTAGTGTCACTATCAGAACAAGAACTTGTTGACTGTGACACTGCAGAAAATCAAGGGTGTAGTGGAGGTCTAATGGACTCCGCGTTTGACTTCATTAAAAAGACAGGTGGTCTAACTAGAGAGGATGATTATCCTTATACAGCTGCAGATGGGAAGTGTAATTCTAACAAGGTACAACCTTTTTAGACATAACATAGTTCTTCAGATCAAGTTGACCACAGAGTCTAATAATTTTGACTTTTTTTTCTTACAGATGAATGCTCCGGTTGTATCAATTGATGGACATGAGGATGTACCTAAGAATAATGAGAAAGCACTTATGAAAGCAGTAGCCCACCAGCCTGTTTCTGTTGCAATTGAAGCATCGGGTCCAGATTTTCAGTTCTATTCAGAGGTAATACAAGATGTTCTTGATACTTCAATGTGCTAATTCGATTGAAAATCTGGAACGAAAAATTAGGTCTTTATGAGCAAATCTTGAAACTCAAAGACATCATCCAACCAAAGAACTAAATTCAAAGACGGGTTTCTTTACGCACAGATCCTTGATATTTTAAAAACAAACCTTGATAGAAAATTTAAATGCATAAAGAAACCTTGAACCTTAAACGAACATAGTTTTGATCAAAATTCACATGTAAAATAGCTTCTTATAAATAAATCTTGAAACAAAAAAGCTAATTCATATTAGGAATTGATATATAAAGGGATTTTGTTTGCACAGATTCTTAATACTTACAAGAACATAACTCGATCAAAAACTTGAATCTGAAAGCGTGTTCTTATAAAAATATCTAAAAACTTGAAAGAAACTAATGCAATCAAGAATCTAAATACAAAGATGAGGGTTCTTTATAGCACAGATTCTTGATACTTATAAGATCATAACTCAAACAAAAACTAAAGCGTAAAAATGGTTCTATTCTATGATGTAACAGGGAGTTTTTACTGGATCATGTGGAACACAACTGGATCATGGCGTCGCAGCCGTTGGATACGGTACAACTCTAGATGGAACCAAATACTGGATAGTCAAGAACTCATGGGGTGCAGAGTGGGGAGAAAAAGGATACATTAGGATGGAAAGAGGGATCTCTGATAAAAAAGGGCTTTGTGGCATAGCAATGCAAGCATCTTACCCTATCAAGAAATCTGCTGACAACCCCAAATCATCTCCTACATCACCCCTCAAAGATGAACTCTAAATCACACAAAATTCACACACACACACATACAAATACTTTCTATGAACTTCTATTAAGTTCACCTATCAATATTGCTAAAGATTTACTTTTTATTCCTTAAATGTTATAGATTTATAATCTTGATGTAATCATTGTACTTCTATGGTGTATGATTATATAATAAAGATTTTTTAGTATCAGACAACAAGATGATCACAAATTGGGTTCTTAGTATCAGTATGAACCCTAAATTAAGAACAACATAATTATTCTTCAAATCGATTTTTAGTAACGATTTAGACCAAAAATCACTGTCGATGTTATCCTCCAATTAAAACCAATAATATTAATTAGATACAAAGGTGTATACCTGACGGTTGAGGACAGTGGGTTGGTGTACGGACATACGGGTCGAACTCGACCCGAACAACATCAGCGTGACATACGGGTATAACTGATGACCAATTTTGTAATCTGGGTTAGAGTAGACGACCCAACAACTCGTTATTTAGATCTTCCAACTCAAGGTTTCATCGAGCCCAACAACATTGCAAACTTTGGGCCTACAATTCGATATTTAAATCTTCCAAGTTCCAACTCAGGATTTTCTTTATTATTTTGTTTCTATTTCACTTATTTTTAGTTAAAAACTAGTGGTGTATAGGTTATGGGGCTCGTTGCTATACATAGTTTAATTTTCGTGCGAAACATGACAAAGTTACCAAAGCGCGACACGTGTTTTTTTGGCAAAGAGATAGCTTCGTCGGCGTTGCAATTATGCATAAGAGGTACATAATTACGCATAATAACATAAACAACTTGGCGAAGGGGTAGTTTCGGCGGCTCTACAGTTACGCATAAAAGGTACATACTTACGCATGTTATATTCATAATAACGCAAGTTGTTTCTGTTATTATGCAAGTTATATTTATTATTATGCAAAGAAAAACACACGTTATAAAAAATAAATTCGCAAGTTATATTTATAATTACGCAAGTTATGTTTGTAATTACGCCATTAATAATCACATAAGTTATACGCACACAACACATAGACGTTTTTTAATGTTAATTTAAAAAAAGTATAGTAATACTATACGTATGTTAAAGATGATAAAAGAATAAAGTCATAGAAAAAAGTTATATACGTTTAAAATATAGTTGGAATTTTTAAAAAGTCAATAATTATGGTATATTTTCAAATCTACATCTCTATAAACACTTATTGGGTAATTATTCCATCTATAATCTGAACCTTTCATCGTTTAAATCAATGGTTGTTATCATTTCGTACATTTGCACGAATTATGTATTTTGTACCATAAACTTTCCCTATAAGTTATAACCACGCTTTACAAAGGACCAATTTTGAAACCACTTTGTAACAGGATGTATGAAATTTAAGAAAATAGTACGTTTTTTTAATTAACAAAGAAACTAAAAATCAAAATAATCACAACGGCCTATTCAAAATGTGTATCTTTCTACTATAATAAAATGATATTTATGGAGGACCTGTGACAACACCATATTCATTTTCACAAAAGCTTTCTCGTTTCTCTATCCTATTAAATAAAAATTTAATTACAAGTAGTATTATTTAAGTATTGTTTAGATTAAAAATGGTTTTCTAATAAATTAAGAAAGATATATCTTTATTAATGATATTTCTAAAGAAATAAACTTTTATAAAATAAATATTTTTATTAAACATCAAACTTATTTAAATATATGAAATATTTTAATTTAGTGTTTTTAAAAAGTAATTTTTTTATAAACCAAAAAATCAGTAAAAATGAGT
>BJCM01266952.1:0-7500 GCA_018326385.1 Flaveria bidentis | reverse complement strand
ACAACTTCTTTAATCTGACGGTATTCAATATTTAAAATGATGATGTTTCTTATAAAGTTGAGTATTCGATAGAACCAGAAGTGCTGTATATTGTCATTAGGGGTGTTTACATTTCGATCTTGACAATACGATAGAACTAAAAGTGCATTATTTTGATTGGTGTCGTCAAATAGCATTCCGTTACAACCAATTTCCATTAATTGATTGATTCAACCACAAATCATTTCGTAAAGCAAATCATTTCGTAAATGATTCCATTGTGTTTGTTCCTATAATTCGTTCGTGTTTTTGTTCATCACACAGCTTGGATTCCTTTTTTGCTACATCGCAAATCCAACATACGATGTCGTTCCAATTTGATCATTGTCAATTTCAATGCTTTGGTGAAATATTTTGAAGGTTCTAGAGTCATTATAATCGGAGGTTTTAAATAATTATAACTTGAATCTTTTGCAGCTTTTTTGAACAGGTCATAATTTTCAACTAATGGAAACATACAGGTCGTAATTTTCAAAACCTTATTTTCTAAACCGATTAAAGGTTTTTAAAAGCAAGTGAATTTGAAATTTTAAAGTTTTAGGGAAAAATAAGGGTAAATCGTCATTATTTAGATTGCTTTTAGTAAATGGATCAAATTGATATTTTAACTAGTTTGCAAAGGCATATATGATATTGGTAGTTTTAATTGGACATATTTGATACTTTTTTAAGTTTGTAAGTATATATATGAAATTGACCAATTTCAATTTCTACTTTTAAAAAAAATTGATTTTGTATGTGGCTGGATATATTTTTGTAACATTATTGATATGTAATTTATATATTTTCAACTATAGTTTATCTTTTTTGAAAATGAGTTAATTGCTTTAATTGTTGGTAAAAAATTAGTTTTTACTTTTTATACATCTCATGTATTTACAAAGCTCATTCATATTTCCGTTAAAGAAGTTTCAGAACTAATTAAAAGAAGTCACATTTATTTATCACTTAACGTTTATACAAAAAATAACAAACTTTTTGGTATTACTTTTTATTAAACTTTTCGAAGTTATACACAGTTTATACTCATGTGCATCATATATCATATTAAAATACTTATTTAATTTATTTTTGACTAATTTTTTTACTATGCAACTTTTGCTAAAAAAATATTAATTATTAAATTTTTGAGGATAAATTTAAAAGTAAAAGCTACTTACGTTTCAAACATCAAAGATCTAAAGATTTCGAGACCGGATCGGACCGGCCGGTCGAACCGGTCCGACCAGGAATTGGGTGGACCGAACCGATTCAGAACAGTTTGTTTTGGAGGGGTTGGACCGGCCAGTTCGTCCCTGACCGGTGGTTGGACCGGATTTTGAATTTTTTTTAAAGATTCTAATGGGTTAAAACGATGGGTAATATGTTGGACACAAGATCATTGTTAAGTTATATAACTATAAAATACACACATAAATTACTTATATTGAATTATATGTATAACTATATATATAATATACTATATATATATACATAATTATGACGTCATTTGGTTCTTAAATCCGGTCCGACGGGTCCGACCACCAAACCAGTAAAACATACGATTCAACGTTCGATCCGATTATGAAAACATTACTTAACATCCTAACATTAAGTTTTCAAATTAATTTAGTTCCTGTCAAAATCTTATCATAAATTAACTATTCCCTTGACGGTGAACACAGAGGGATAATGTTATAAAGTTAACAATCCACAGCAATTTTCAAAAATTTATATTATATATATAAAAAGACCACGTTTATAATTTAATATTAATTATATAATTAGAGGTCAAATATGCACACATACATAGGGCCGGTCGGTTTTTGCTTTTGTCACCTAAGTTTGTTTGTTTATAGTTTTCTCCACATAAATTGGAAGGTCGGTGTAAATTATACGTAGCCATGTTTTCTTTTTTTCTTTTTCTTTTCTTCAATTTTCTTTTTCCAAAATTTATGTTGCCTTCTTTTTTTCAACAATTATTGCGAGGCCACGATCATTTTTCAAACCAAAAATTTATAGGCTTCATGTTATGTTGCAAATCTATTTGTTTTTCTAATAATAATTGATCATTTGAAAATCTAATATATTTAATAACCCTCTCCTCTTTAACGATGAACAGAAAATCACAATGATCACCATCAACTCCACATCGCATAATGCTCTCATGACTCGTTAAAATCTTTCAAGATAAGCTAAAACCAAAATTTTGATACATTAAAGTCGTTAACATTTTTATGAATAAGATGAAGTAACGACAAGTGGATACCTCTGCACATTGAGAATGTAAACAAGCATGTATATATGATAGTTAATGAAAACATAAATAAAAGTAGATCATGTTCAAAAAAGTTATACAATAATCACCGGCTAAAATGTCATTTAATTTAATAATATGTGTGGAATGCAATTAAACCCTGTTTTCCAAGTTCCAAACCTACTAGCTCTTTCGATCTACAGATAATTTATGGGTGGGTTTGGTTTCATTTTGTTTTAATGATACATTAATTATTTGACTCTGTAGCTTTAGGCTTTTTGCATTATTAATTGCGTGATAGTATGTGACTTAACTTAATTAGATTTTGTTGCTTAATGTTTTTTAGGTTATATATGGTGGAACATGTGATGATAATATTTAAAGTTTTAACTTAATTAGTTATTGTTTTACTTTTCAATATGTGTTTTGTAAATATGTTTCCAAACTATTTATTAAATTGTTAACTAACAAACAATAACGGACATAAATACTTTTATTTTTTTTCACAAATGAACATGTCTGCTTGGTCTTAAAAAGTGATTGTTTATACGAAAAAAGAATTCGAAAAACATCGATTTAAACTAAAATAAAATAAATAAATAAAGAAGGATACAATATACTAGTGTCATCCAACTCCAAAATTTAGTTATGACCTACCAACCAATCCACTGGTTTCAAAAGTTAAATAAAATAAAATAAATATAAAATAAATAATAAACAAGGATACAATATACACATAAATTTGTATGGTATCCCCACACCCAACATATAAAAACACATGACTTCCTATCTCCTTTTAGAATTTAAAAGGATTCAAACTATTTATACATTTTCATTTTCATAATTAATTAACTTTTTTCATTAATTAATTAATTAACATACTAAAATTCTAACAACATAATTATTGCATCCCCTCTCAACATGCTGCTGGTATTGGCTCTTCTTCCACCTCTTTTCTCTTAGTCAATAATAAGGATGACGTGGCTCTTGCCACCACCACCTTCTTCACCAACAACCCCCATCTCACCTCTTCCTTTGTCTTCTTCACTTCCTCAACACCTCTCATCTTGAATCTCCTGCAACATCAATTAATATTATTAATATATTACAACTAATAACTCTGTTATGAGTGAGATTATACTAGTTATTACTGGGTATGTTTATTTGTTTGTTTGTTCAGGTGAAGGGGAACTCTACACTGCATGCAGATAAAATAGCTTTGATACTTGTAAGATTATACTGCGTATGTTTGTTTGTTTGTTCGGATTACCTGCAAAGAGGTACTCTGCAGGTCGAATCAGGTGATTCACAAATGGAAGCATGGAGTTTAAACAGCTGCAACATCCTTTTGCACCGAACACACCCATGATTCACTCTGTTCTTGCATATTGCAAAATGTTGAATCGATAGTTGTAGACCTTGACATGTCGAAAACTTGTTACATGGGCCTTTGTTCTTCTTCGGTTCGACATCGTATGGCCCGACACTTATGCAACCCTCAGTGCAAATATGCTCCAAACAATCCATTGCTTCACCCAACTCAAAATACAACCTCTGTTCTCTCCTCTGTCTCCTGCTCATCTTCCTCCTCTGCAATTCAAATTCATTTCGATAATTCGATTAGAAACTGTTTAGTTTCGTAACGATTTGACAGTTAGAAAAGTTTCATTAGTTACGGATTCAGTGTCGTCGATGAATTGGAGGATCTCCAGCTCGAAAAACGGATCGTTGGTTTGAAGAAACTTCCATCCCTCTGTTTCTTCAACTGATTTGAATTTGTTGGAGACGAGTTTCATGCATTTGAGGTAGAGATCAGGGGCGTCACAGAGCCGTGCGAGTTGAAGCACATCGATCACGTTATCGATTGTTAACCTATCAGTTAACGCTTTTGTGCACTGTGATTTGAGCTTCGGGATCAAGTATACGTGAGATAGAGCTAGTAGATGAATCCCGTATTTCTCCATGTCTTCTTCAGAGCACCTGATATTGTCATCAATGGCGATTTTGGTCAATTTTTGAAAAAATGGAGAAACAACAACAACGCTGAAGAATAAATATTAAAGATCGACGGTGAGTGGTGCCAGATGTACCACGTTTAAATCATGAAGATGTTGGACGGTGCAGATCTGTTTGAATATTATTATTTTTCACCGTTAGTTAGTTTCTACCAACCACAAACACACACTGTTGTATAAACATATTATTTTTCTTGAAATTTAACTTACGGACTGTTTGACAGCATTTTAATCAACATTTTAATGGTTTATATGTCTGAATAGTTCAACACTTAATGGTTCAGACTGTTTGTTTTACGAGCAAATGTCTGAATGGTTAAGACCTCTGAATGGTTAAGCATCATACTGATGCTGAATGGTTAAAAGGTCTAATGCTGAATGGTTAAGACATATTATCTAAATTGGTCAGACATTTGTCTTTGAATAGTTAAATTATATACTAGCTCTTAATGATTCAGCACTTAATGATTCAAACCGTTTATTGATTCAACACTTAATCATTCAGAAGTTGCTAAACAACCCCTTACACATTTATTATATCCCTACTTATTTTGTTTGTTATATAATTTGAACCCTCAACACAAAACATCTTTACAAAACATAGGTTAAAGTCTTTTTATACACATCAAATATTATTAGACTACAGAGCATCAAATTCAAATTCGTATGGTTATTATTTTATTATTAAAAAATAAATAAATTAGTGATTATTAATTTGTATTATAAAATTGAATAAAAAGGCTGGCGTGTGGTGGGAACTCACCTGCCAGAATAAAGGAATCCAATAAACACAACCACAGCGTCACACGGAACTCCGGCGATCGGAATAGTAATCTCCGAGCTCCGGTTTTCTTGTGGCCTATCGATTATGCTTTCAAACACCGTCGAAGCTGATGCCTGAATATATAAATACAGTAAATATTGCAGGTTCACGATGAAATTAATATCATGATAAACAATTTAAGTTTTTTATGAGGCGCCAGATTACCAGAATGTTAGCGTGCACCGCAATCTTTCGACCGCCGGAGGTGACAATCTGGATAAAGATCTCTTTGGAGTCACCGGAAACATTATCGGATTCGGTTGGAGATGTCGGTCTTCTGCACATATTGCTGGAATATATGAACGGAGAAGAGAGTCGTTATGCTTATTATTTTTGACTTGATGTTAATAATAATAATAATCGGGTATTAGGAGATTTTCGCAGGTGCACTAGAACCGTTATGGGTGTATTTATAGACAGCCAATGGGTTAGAACTTTTAGTCCTTTAACTATGTAGGGAAATGCAGGTTTAGTCCATTGAGAAATGTTTTTGATAATTTGATCAAAACATGAAACCCCCCCAATGATTTCATGTTGTTTTGGCAATAAGCATAAAGACATCACTAAATGACACTTATGAGTTATGAGAAGGAAATGTATTTTCTTTTTTCTTTTTTTAATTTACCATCATTTTCAACCACTCCCTCCTCATCCTCAAGTCGTGATCTAAGTGTTATTTGAGAGACGAGTATATTAAGCATGACCAGGGGTGTTTTGTGGGTCACGATTTAATGGATCAAATCAAGGAATCTCATATCATCTCAAAAACAAAAGGAGACCAAAATGTATGACACATGAACATCAAGATTACAGGTGTATTCGTTGGCTGACACGAATACCATCTATTTAATATAGCTACTCTTTAATTTCAATTTTAAAAACGGTCAAATGCATACAAAACATTTACGTTTAACCGGCCAGTCTGTGACTCTATGTGGTTCTTACATTGGCTTCGTTGCAACGCACGAGGTTGTGATATGTTTGTTTTTTTATGTAAAAGATTGAAAATCATCATCGAAATTCAAATTTAATAAATATGTATGTTATCAATACACCCTCATCACGCGGATTCTAAGCGACGTTTCAGTGTTACTTTTTTCATGGTTTTACGTCTCAGTCACAACACGATTTTTCGTCTTTTCATATAAAGATAAGAATGTTATCATTTATCAGCATCCAAAATTTAAAATTTCCAATTTTAAAGTTACATATGTTATTAAAATCTCTTTTAATACACGAGTTATCAACATGTCTTAACATTAGTTTTTCACGGCTTTACACCCCCGCGGTAACATGTGAGTCTTTATGTTAGTTTTAACTAAATGCTAGTTCATATATTTAATACTAGTGTTTCGTTTCATAACTTCTTATCTTGTTAGAACTTGACACTTCTTAGTGTGATATTATGATTTATGAGTCTTCCCTGTTTCGAATTCTGATATATATTTTTTAATATCTTTTACTCGTGAATATCATTAATCTATAATGAATTGAACCATACAACATTTGTGAATGTATATCATTAATGTAACTTAATTAGTTAATTATTAAAATATGATCATATAAAGGTTTGTGGAACCTCCAAAATGTTAACCTAAACCGTCACAATTAAAAAATCAAAAAGTGCACAAGGGGTGATCTGATGTGGCAAAAAAGGATAAACCAGCTCATCATGAAGGTTAAAGGTCAGAATAAAGGAAAATTGGCCTTTGGGAGAAGGCACCAATGGATCTGACGTGTAAAAAAGTGAATGTGTTTGTCCACGTCGGATGACATATCGACCTGGTCTTTATCTATGTGTACATCAACGACACCTCTTGTAATATATATGAATAAAATACGTGGAACATAAATATTATTTTTATTATTTTAGTAATTAATACGGTAGAAAACAAACCACAAGCGGTGACTACAATGCAACTAGATGGTCGTAAAAGATATTTTATTAACACGTATTAATTATTGTGTTTATTTAGTTTTAAAGTATTTGGTAATAATATAAACAAACAAATATTCGTTATAATTTTTTAGGACAAGTCATCAACGGATTAACACAAATATAGATAAGACTACCTTCTGTGTCTAAACATTCCAACTACTCAGTATTAAATTTAATATTTATAAACTATACGTTAGTAAGTTGTGCTTAAGCTTATCTATGGTTCATTTATCCGTACATGTGTACTCCTCTCATATGTTTAGGGAGTTTCTTTCTCAATTATATATTTCACATAAAAGAGGCTATATGTAGTACATAAATGGGTATAAGTGAGTGAATTTGAATATAGAAAATTTTGAGGATAAACTTAAAAATATAACAAGTAGTAATGAAAAATAATTGAAAGAATTTTTGCTACCAAATCCTAATTATTATTAACCATCATTTT
>BJCM01266947.1:9545-49805 GCA_018326385.1 Flaveria bidentis | reverse complement strand
GGGTTATGATTGGAATTTGAAATAAATATAAAATTAAATAATTTAAATAAATAAAAGAATACTTACAATCTAAAATTTAAATTTATTAAAACTTTTTTTTATTAAATCTTTGTAGACTTTATAAATCTAATAAGAACTTTTAGTTTGATTTTTTATTTTAATTGAATATTTAAAATCTTATAAATATTAATAACATTTTATAGACCTTACATATTTGTAAAAATAATGATCTTGTATTTTAATCATTTATTTTAGTTTTATAATTAAAACTCATAAATGACAAATAAACTTCATGAATTTATAAAATTTTATTCTATAACTCATGAAATTACCATGAATTAATTTAATAAATGGAAGTTGAATAAATAGTATTATTATCGTTTTCGAAGGATTAAAATAAATTAAATTTCTAACTAACGTATTTGATTTTTCTAAAAATTTACCCAAACGGATTTGGGTTTGGGTTTCTAATTTCCAAAATGGGCAGATGTTCTAGTTTTTTTTTTCCAGTCTTAGCGTACGTTACTTCCGCTACGACTACGGGGGAGTATTAGAATATATTATTAAGGTTTGACTAGAATTAGCCCACGGACTCAGTTAGGTTTCTAGGGTTACTTGTTATTTCTATATATTGTAACCTAACTGTTCAATTATATTAATTCAGTATTTTACCATCATACAATTTTACTAACAAAATACCCACACAACTATATCAAACAATTTCATAAAAAATCTACAATAATTACATATAATAATTGAAGTTTTTAGCTTACTTCTGACAAAAAATGACGTCAAAATAAAATGGGTAAGGCCCCGAAAAGAACTCTACAAGTACGCTGATCATGATCAGGTTGGGACATATGTTGTAAATCGGTTTTACAAACCCATCATAACCTCGTATTTAAGTCGATTTAATTTATGATCATCCATCTGTAACAAAAGATGAAAAATAAGCAACAAAGATCATGATAAAGTAGGATTGCAAATCAATAAGAAACAAACAATCCATATAAAAGCAATATCAACTTTTTATAATGTACCTATAGGCAAAGGTTGCTGCGATTGCATTATAGATACTGCATTATCATGAAGTTGTTACCATATGTTACAGAAACCCATGTTGAGAAATTGATTCAAATAAACCGGATGATTTGAGAGTCGTGAATAACACTTTCAGATTAAAAATATTTGAGGTTCAATCTAAACTTTCAGTCGGATAAAACTCTATAATTTAGGAACGATATACGAATTGGTTTTGAGAGTTTCTTGAACCGGAATATCAGAAGAAAAGATCAATCATGTTTCAAATTCATATTTTATAGGGATGAGGGTTAACTGTCGAAGGCAGTTTCATATTTAAAAACACTCATTTTTTCCCCAAGTTTCACACTCATTTTTCCCCCAACCAGGGGCTCTGCCCCTTAGACCCTACTTCCAGGGGTGCTATTTCCGGACCCCCATTGAATATACTAATATCAAAGATCACAATAAACTCAAACATGTATGCACTCCGCACCTCCTGACTTGTTTAATGAATATCGTAATCACATTGATCGACTAGTCAATCCAATTACATTAAAATATATAACAAGACACACCACCGTTCGACCACCGCATAACCACCATCATCAAGGAGAAAACAGAAACACCGAAACCACCACCACTTAACCACCATCACTAAGGAGAAAAAAATTGTCATTGAGTCCTTTCAAGATCCATCAACGGCTTCAATCGTCGTCTCCTTGTCGTCGCCTCTCTCACATCGCCATTGTTGTTCATCCCCACAAAGAAGAGTGAGATCCGCTTCCCTTCTCCCAATGTGGAAAGCAAATGGTCGCTATGCATTGTTTTATTCTATGACATCGACAAAGCGTTGTCATGTTGTACAATCATGTTGAAAGTATTGTACATCACTATTCATTTTCATTGAAATTTAATAATAGAGTAATATTGAATAAATAATCACCGCATACCAATTTTTATAACCCAATATGTAAATCAATAATGATGTATTTTTTCTATCAATTAAATTACATCCACATGGGTGTTTGTAACATTTGTATTAGAGACAAAGTTCAACCTCCAAGTATCTTAAAAGTATGTCAGATCATTAGATATAGAAAATTATATACCTTTATCATCTTCTATTGAAAATACAAAATTTTAGTCTAGCAGCACTACAGTTGAGGAGCTGCTCCATTATTGTTTCTTGATACATACGCATTACTAAATAAATCATTACTTTAAACTCATTGGTAAAGTATAGCTCTTGTCAAGTAAAGAGATTGGAATGGTGTAAAAAATTTTATTTCAATAGTGTTAAATACAAAAAGTTGAGATTATTGTTTGTTAACCCATCAAAACAAGTTCGACCAGTCTTGAATTCGTAGTGTATGCAACATAACACACTCATGAATCTTGTGATATTTATTTACGAGAGAAGACACTAAAAGTCTCGTATAGGGAAGAAAATTATGTGTTGCACCTTTTAGTCCCTCGTTTATGATTTGATTTGTTAAGTTTTTTCCTAAGGTTTTTAACGGACAATATCGTCAAACATATCAAATGACAATTTTACTATTTTCTTTTGTTAAATTGATAGTCAAAGAAGAGTTTTATAAACACGTATAAATATTGTTACAAATATCATTTGGTAGCTTTTAAGTAATTACCTATTCTCATTAACATTATTGTATTAACCAATAAACCTTATACCTATGACTCATGTATAAAAATAGTCAATAAAACGATAAACTTCTCTTTAATTTATTCTATTTCTTTTTTTACGACAAATCTATTTTACATTTAAGTTACATCAATATACATTATGTCTCTGTTTGAACTAATTACCTTCAATTTAAAAGACAAGAGCCTATATCAAATGGGTTAATCCCACATTGTGTCCTCTTTGTTTTTTTAATTATTCTGCTATCAAATACTTACTTTATACTAAAAGTATTGTCTTACAACATTTATGAATGTTCTAATAGTTTCTTATAAAGATAGAAAGTATGGAAAAATATCTTTTATCTTCTATCGAAAAGGTTTGCAGCTGAACGCTATCAAAATGTACGAAAAAATATATCTCATTTCATGTGATTGAGGTTCAAATCTTATAATAAAAACTAAGAGACGTATAGATTTAAGAGTAAAACAAGGGTAGTGTGTATAGTTTTGCAAAATAAACCATCTTCTTGAAATATTATTATTGACACAAACAGTCGAATTAAACCGGGTCGCAAACAAGCTCTCTCGTGGCTACATTTGGTCCTCTCTTCAAGTAGTCTTCTTCATTTCTTCTTCTTCACATAATCAAGCATCTCCATAAAAGTATAAAAACCCTTTGATTACTTCAATTACTCTCAAAAGATTTCAAATTTCGCCTCAAGAAAATGGCGAAACTGATCACATATACGACAGACACCACTTTATCTTGTCTTCAACACCACAAGTTCAATCATCACTCCAAGAATCAATTCTTAAAACCATCATCACCACCACCACCATCATTACTGAATTCTCGTAGTGGGTTTTCAAGGGTGTCTTGTAGCACCAGGGAGAAAGAAAATATTGCGGAAAACGAGAGGATTGCTCCGATTGTTACTGGATTAAGGGTTGATGATGATTTGGGGGAGAAATCTGTAAGTGGGCTTGAGAAATTAGGGTTTGAGCATTTGAATTGGCCACCTTGGAAGAATGTGCCCCAAAGATATAAACTTATTGGGACTACTTCACTTGCTTTTGTTATTTGTAATATGGATAAGGTAAAGTTAATCTTTTGTATTATTTTGATTTAAGTTTTGTTAGTGATCATTTCAAATCTTGTAGAAATCAGATTACTTGCCCTGAATTACCGGTTTATAGTTACCTTTTTCATCTGTTTAGCAGACCCTTTTGGTGATTTTGATTGTGGTGTCACTATATTGGGATGAATTATAAAAAAAGGATGGAATTTTTGTAGGTGAACTTGAGTATTGCTATTATTCCAATGTCACATGAATTCGGATGGAGTTCATCAGTAGCAGGATTAGTGCAGTCATCATTCTTTTGGGGATATGCGTTGAGTCAGTTGCCGGGTGGTTGGCTTTCGAAAATATTTGGTGGGAGGTTAGTATTTTGAAGGAAGTAGTTTATATAATTTATTGTTCTTCTTGCAGATTAGATATCTAATTGCATGTTCATGTACTGTGGTCTTGTTGTTAAAAGATGCATAATTTGAGAATTCTATATGTTGATCAATTGTGCAAAGTATTATTATAGTTTATTGGTTTATATTTTGTATGTGACTTCATGCAGAGTAATTCTTCAGTTTGGTGTTCTGGTATGGTCACTTGCCACAGCAATTGTTCCTCTTGTTGCTGGTTTTATGCCTGGACTTGTTGTTTCAAGGATTCTTGTATGTTTCTGTTTTCCTTTATCCCCTGAAATTTGTTTCTTGCAAACTTGATTGGCAAAAGCATCTTAAAAATTTTGAGAAAATTACTTTTCTATGTAGTATTGTTCTATATTAATCAATCTTCTAGGTCCAACTTCATCTAGACTTGGAATGGGAATTAGTTTCCCTAGAGCTTTGTTTATAAGGACCTAATGCACAAAATGATTCATATGAATGTTAGCACATGTATTCAAATGAAATCTTGCTATTTTTCTTTGAATTCTTTTTTCCAAATTTAAGTTTTTTCTATTCAACACTCAGGTTGGAATTGGGGAAGGGGTATCGCCTTCAGCTGCCACCGATCTGATTGCCAGGTATGTATCTAAAAATTTCTCGAGGCATAACTTTTAAGAAGCTACGTAAACCTGTTTTTACATTAATTAAAAAAAAATATGTGATTTGAATCCCATTTCTTGATATGGGAAATGATAGAAATGTGTCTTGCAAAAGGGAGAACAACGGAAAATAATTAGAATTTTAGTTCGTCATCCTCTACTTTGTAGCGATAGAAATTAGCTTGGATGATTTATCAATCTAATTTAGAGATCATTTTGTGGTATATTCAACCTTTTATGTAGGTTAATTCCGTTGGAAGAACGCTCAAGAGCTGTATCATTTGTATTTGGTGGTCTAAGTGTTGGAAGCGTCTTAGGGTAGGTTGCATCATATATAACAAGCATAAATACATGTTTAGCTTTTGTGTTATATCAAATGTTTATATAACAATAAAGTTTTTTAATCCATAAATTTATTGATATACCTCTAGGCTTCTTCTGGCTCCTCCCCTGATTGAATCTTTTGGCTGGGAATCTGTATTCTACATGTTTGGCCTGTTTGGAATTGTGTGGTAAGTGAATATAACCAAAGTTTGTCCATTTAGGAAATTCTCAGGATACTTAAACTAAGATTTTATTTTTTATTTTTTATGAGGGTCTGCTTGGTTGAATGGATAATTGGGAAATTCAAAGGCAATGTTGGTAAAGCAATGGGCTGTTTGGTTTTAAAATGTGTGCATAATGCATGATGCACTGCTGCGAGCGCATCGTAACACCTGATGCGCCAATGCGCCCCTGATGTGCCAAGGCGCAAGATGCGCCTTGATGCGCATTATGCACAACTATGTTTTTTCTTTGATTTTGGACCTGGGTCGAATCTTTTCAACATAAAAATGGGTCTAACCTCTCAACGTTAGGGTAATTTATTTCATATATGTGTTCTTGCTGTATACCTACATGTGTTTAACTGTTGTTTCAATAGTTTGTGCATAGTGTAATAGTCTTAAATTTGGATGTTACATTAAAGTATGTTTTATGAGTGTTTAAATAAGTCGTTTTTATGTTAAAGTATTAATAATACAAAATATTCTTTTGTATAATTAAATTTTGGTATTTTTTAATAACTAACGGCTAACGCATCACATACTGATGCGTGTGCATTGCGATTTGGGACCAAAACACATCGGAGCACATCACGCAATTTAAAACCAAGATGGGCGGTTAAACCCACCTCAATTATTTTTGTTACCATTCCTTGCCACCTCAACCAAGCACCCCCTGAATTTATTTAGTTTTTTATAACAATGCATCTCACAATTGACTAGTGTATAACTTTACATTTTAAGGTTTTTAGGGTTTCAGTTTGTTGCCGAAGACCAACCATTGACAGATTCTGCTCCATTATCAAGTAAGAGTGTCCGCTTGTCAGTTTTTTGTGTTCTTTATAAACTGAACCTCACTATTTAATTTATGGTCTTATACTAAAAATGTTAACCAATGCCGTTTATCACAAGACTGCAATGTTTCACTTTCGGAACAGATCTAAATTGAATTTACCTAAATTTCCATCATCTATATACAATTGATATTTTTGTTTTGGTTTTGAAAAGTTTCTTAATTTTGTTGAAGGGTATTTTGGTATTTGATAATGGTCAACAGGTCAAGTACATTTAACTATGTGCGAACTCAAATTAATATTGTTTTTGGACTTGCTTGAACTACAGGGTCTCAATCAAGTCCTGGTCCAAAGTCATGGGAAACTTCTATGGAGGAATTTGGTGGCGCCCTAAATGTATGAAGATGAATTATATTCTTTTTTTTCCTTAATTTTCATTTTAAGGTTTTATGTTATAAAATATGAATCTTGTTCGGGTGTATTCTCTTGTATAGGTACCATGGAAGTCTTTTTTCCAAAGTAAAGCTGTATGGGCGATGATATATGTTCATTTTTGTGGAAGTTGGGGTCATTATTGCTGTTTGTCTTGGCTTCCTACTTATTTCAGGTAATAGCTATAAATAATTTGGCTTCATTATCATTTTTTGCTTTACAAGTAATATAAAGCTCCAACTTTTCTGATATGCAGTGAGGAACTTAACCTGAATTTAACAGAAGCTGCATGGGTATGTTCCAAATTGGATTTTCATTTTTGTATGTTTTATAGTATTATCTACATATCATATTATCTAGCATGGGTCAATATTGTTACACAATTAAAGTTGTCTACAATGATTTCTACCAATTACAGCAGAAATCATTAAATTGTAACTTGAAAACTTTCCAGAAAGGACAATTTTGCAATTTTACAAACATCCTAAAATGAAAATATTTGCACCATCAGTGGAAAAAAGTGTGTTTTGGAGATTATGAGCACTTTGGTCCTTTTAATCGTTATGTATATTCTTCCATCCAGGTTTCTGTTCTTCCTCCTCTAGCCTCGGTTGTTGTTACCAGCTTTGCGTCACAGTTTGCCGACAACTTAATCTCTAATGGAGTTGAAACAACGGTGGTATGTTCTTATTTATATATTTGGATGGCAAATGCTCATGCATGCAGAGGTGGTAGTTTTGACCAAATTATTTTTGATTGGTCAATTAGGATGTATTTTTAACATTAATGGGTCATAAGGATAAAATCAAAACATATAGCTAAAATTTAAACTGGTCAAATGGATAAAAAAAGGCCAAAACTCTCTCATAGGGGTAACACATAAAACCTCAATCGTTCTATTTGAAAAAAAAGAAAATTATTATTGAAATATTATAATTTCTGTAATAATGTTTTAACGCACTAATTATCAATTTTATGATAGTACACACAAGTGTTTCAGGTCAGATCTCACAACCTCACCCAGCATTTTTCAGATTCATATCACACTGTTACCCAACCCGCGTGACCCACGGATTCACATAATTATTTTCCATGCAGGTGCGGAAGATATGTCAAACAATTGCATTTTTGTCCCCTGCAGCTTGTATGATTTTATCATCTGTTGACTTAGGGCTGCCCCCATGGGAGGTAGTCACTATCCTCACTGGTGGTTTAGCACTATCAAGTTTTGCATTATCAGGTGCTGAACTAAATAGAAGTCCAGTATTTTTCTTCAAGTTCTTTTATGTCTAGAGATTTGATATCCATTTTTTTGTTTGTTTGGTTGCAGGACTCTATTGTACTCATCAAGATATTTCACCTGAATATGCAAGCATACTTTTGGTATATTCAATTATTTTTATACTTATGTGGAAGTTAGAGTTTTTAGCAATTTAAATTTATTAAAAAACGGGTGAATTTGGGTTGTTGCTTGGTAAATTTAAAAGCTTAGCTAAAATGGAAAGGGACAAATGCCTCAAAACTTGCTAAAGCGTATTAAAATGCTTACAACCTTTAAATTGTTATAATAAAAGAATATATATTTTAATATGTAAAAAAAGGACAAAAAAGTGACAGCCATTCATGCCAAGATTAGTGCAGCCGATCTGTTTTTTATTTTGTTCTGATATCACTTTTCTTGCAAAATGTTGTGTTTGTTTTTGTAACTTTGCAAGAAATATAATTTGCAATTAGAAGCCAAAAAAATTGTTTAAAAAGTTTTTTTATTAAGTTTGAAACAAAAGCTCTTAACTTAATGTCGAAACTCGAAAGACTTATTTTGACCTGGAGATTTTGAACTGTGTATTCAGGGCATTACCAATACGGTAGGGGCAGTTCCTGGAATAGTAGGTGTTGCTCTCACCGGATATCTTCTCGATTTAACACATTCATGGAGTGTAAGTTTTATCAAACCTTGCCTAGTTTCAACTTTTTTAGTTAAAAACAAGTTTAATAAGCGTTCACTGATATTATGTAGATGTCACTCTTTGCGCCATCAATTTTCTTCTACCTCACTGGTACGGTCATATGGTTAGCATTTGCGAGCAGTAAGCCTCAAAGTTTCAAGAAGATAGATTAAAGGATGATACTTTATTGACTACTACTAACATGGATTCCTTCAACAATTTTGCATAGAAGGTGACCAACTTTCACTAACCAAAAGTATTGTATTTATATGAAGCCATAGCTATTATAAGAACATCTTATAACCCTAGAATATGTATGATTGTTGTATATTTACGGTTTGAAGAGATTTATTATAAATCTTCATAATTTTTGTAAAGTTTTTGGCATATGAGCATACACAAATGAGTAACACTTAAGAGCATTCACAACCCATTTCTTATCTTTATCCATATAATTACATTAAAAATAATTATTTTTTCTCTCTTCTTTTTAACTTTATCATTACTTTTTCTCTCTCATTTACTCACAACCACTTATAATATATTAAAACCATTATATGGTTTTGAACAATGATTTCCCAAAATACAGATTGAACAGTAAATTTACCATATCCTCACTCACAACCACTTATAACCATACCATATAATATAGGAAACACACTCACATAAATATAGGGAACCGGTTGTGAATGCTCTAATTATTTGTATGAATGAAAGGATAATACACAAAAGCTAACAACGTAAACCAGCAATGATAATGCTTCTTGTTTTAAAAAGATTCAAGAATCAACAAAAAATCAACTTTTGCATATATTTATGAATCAATAACCAAAATGGAACTGATTCTCAGTTCCATTCTATATATGTATATGTTATACCATCTAATTGCTGCAAGCATACAAAGTAAGATGTGGGATATGAGCAAACACAATAGAATAAGGAGCAACCCTTATGAACTCTGAAGAATTCACATACAAGGGCTCCAAATGTGGTATCTCTCCATACGCGTTCACTCTCAGTTCTTTACCATTAAGCATCATCACTTGACTGTGTAAATTATTGTTTTTTGCTGTTAAATGGTATTCTTCTCGTATGTTTCTTCCGCCAATCTTGCTGTTGTGTGGCTTGTTTGCTTTATGATGATGATGGCGATGATGATGATGATGAACACGAGAATTGAGTGTATTTAACATCCATGTGCTATTTAGAGATAAGCTAACATCAACTGTAGTTTTGTTGTCTAGATTGATAAGTAGTAGTGTTATTCCCTTCTGCAATATATATTAGAAGCTTTGTTAGACTAGGAATGACTTTATTACCCTTTTGTCAGAGGTATAAACTTAAGAAGAATGTCAATAGTCAACTTACAGATCCTTTAGCACAATGTGCATATGATCGTATTTTCTTGGTCCTCGTAAAGTTTGTAGATAGAACTTTTCTACCCATCAACCGATGCCAAAGAAGAGCACTGGTAAGAAAGAACAAAATCCATTAAATCATAACCTATAAACAAGTCCAGTCTACAATATAAACAGTTTAAAACCTGTAGTAATCTGGATTCGGCTCAAATGTTGTAGTGTTGAGCAAGCCATAGTTTCCTCCGATCAACGTTTGTCTGCAGTATGTTTTTGTGTCATAAACAGATGACATGCCTAGCTGATCCAAGTACCTGCACATTACCAAAGTACCATGATGATTAATTGATTATCGTTTTCGTAAAGGGTATTTTGGTCTTTTCACACTTGCTTACCAGAAACTAAACACAAATGCATTGGTGACAAGATTATGTCCACTGTTATAAGCACCACCAGCTTCACCAACCCAAGCAGAAGCAGAAGTTATAGAAGTCTTGAGAATATTCTCAAGTTGCTTAAATGTATCAGCCTCCCCATCAAGGTAAGATGGATCCAGTATTTTTTCAACAAGATGTTGATCAACCCCTGTTATATTAAAAAGATTGCAACATTACAAAGTTGTAAATTAAAAAGATTGTAACTTTACAAACTGGGTATCCAAGAATACCTGGGCCAAGATTGTATATGTGGTGCGTGATTATGTCTACGGTCTCGGGTGTTTTGGTTATGAACTCCTTGAACCAATTCGGGTCAAAGAAACCACCAGGTGCAATTAGTCGCGGTTTAGGCTCAATGCCAGAATAAATTTCTTCAACTATGTTTTTCAAGGTCATCGTGTCAAAAGCATACTGGGATGCTGTTACACTTGTTCCAACTCCGCTTCCACTTAGCTCATTCCCTGCGTGATTTTTGAAAGATTAAAATTACACCTGACAATTTGACCCATTTACTAGTAAATGAGTCGATTGAAGTTATGTTTTATCTCTAACGAGTCAATCAAGAGGGAAATCCAAAGTGTCAGTTAAGGTTAATAATGGAATAAACCTCTTATGTTCATTATTTAGCAGTCTACTCTAATCCATGTCCTTTTTTTATAGTTGTTTAGTCCTTTTCAACTTTTTCTGACTTTGTCAAATTTCTTTTTAAAGAATAAAACCTTGTGAATTATATTATTCAAAAGTTTAGCATTATTGTCGAAATAGTATAAAGTTATATCACATATATAAAATGTGAACAAAAAGAGTATTAGTTCAACCCAACCCAAGCTTTTTGACCCATTTGCAACCTCTAGCTTTTAAAATCTTAAATTTGTAACATGTGATGAATGTTAGGTGATTGAACTTACCAAGCTCCCAACCATACATGGTGTAGTTCTTTTTAACCGTATACCGCATCAAAGATTCAGCATTTGCAGAGTCCCAGGGTCCAACCGCAGAACCATTAGCGCGTATTGTCTTGCCAGCAAGTGCATTTAAACCGAAAATAACTTCAGCCCTGAATGCAACCCGTGATTGTTTGATTATAACTCAATGAAAATTTGTTTTTTTAATAAAATATAAAATTAGTTATTCTGGTTTACCCTGTTTGTTTAAAGAAGGTGCTTAATTGATCCCATCTGGATAGAGGCAGACAACCCTCAGTAAAACCAAACATCTGTGATGTGTTTTTTCTGAATGGAATGCAGGGTTTGGGATTATTTTCTGTTTGGTAAACAACTTTGTCTTGCAAACTTCCACCTAATCTAATCTTTAATGGTGTAAAAGCTGCAAAAATTGTCAAATAAATCAGGCTCACAAGCTATCAAAATTGGAATCTTTTGACTATGGAAGTCAAACATGTAGTTGTCAAGTTTATAATTATTCATACAGACTCGAATTATCAACATTTATTCGATTCTTTTTTCAAGATTTGTTAATGAAGCTATTGGTCTATGTATACAAATTTGAAATTTTAAGTAATTTATTTGACTTTTGTGGTCAAAGTATGATAACTAGTAATGAACAAATGAGGAATATAGTTTTTTGTTCTTACCTTTGATGGCATTCTGAAAAATTGTGTTGTTAAGATCCTGCATTGAAGTAAAATTGAACAGAAAGGTTTTAATGCATGATACTGTACATTCTCAAACACACAAAAAACAACAAAATATGAAGGATTTATCAAACTAATTTTTCAAGTTGATAGCAAAACATGAATTCAATAAAATAGAAACACGAAAAAGTAATTAACTTTTAGATCATCATAACTATCTTTTCTAAGCAAATCAACCATTATTCTAGAGAAAACTGAACACCCTTTGTAGAATTAGATGTAATGTCATCAATCACACACACTAGTCACCTTCAGAAACACACACACATTCAAAAATCATACCACATTGAGGAGGGAAGCATGACCCCAGCTACAAGTACCATAATCACACTTCTCAGGTGGCCACCAATCCATAGTAGCACAAATAAAATCACTATCTATCTTTGCAATTGAAGCTTTCCCGTCAATGAAAACCATTCCTTGAAGAACATCATTCTGTGATTCCACAAGATTGCAGCTAAAACTAACCAAAAGAACCAAAATACAGACACCCAATTGCAGAATCAAAGAACCCATGATGAATAGAAAAAGACTCGAGATACAAAGAAAACTCTCAAAGAGATTCTTGTATAAATTCAATTACCATTAATGGATGTTCAAAAGGAGTACTTATAAGGTTTAAAACAAGAGATAAAGCAAACAAATAAAAGATTATAAGGTTTGAAACAAGAGATAAAGCAAACAAATAAAAGATAATAACCCAACTAATTTAAAGATAACTAATGAAATAAATGGAATAAAATTTTTGAAATTCAAAGTGAAGATAAATCCTCTTATAGATAGTACTTGATTACTTAACAACTTGATAAAACAATGAAGCTCAAGAATGACATATATATGCTATTCTGTACTATCTTTCAATGAAGAAAGCCATTAAAGATTGAAAGAAAGAGGTGAAAAGATGCAGTTTTTGGTTCTTTCTTTAACATGAAAGTAGAAAAAGAGGGAAAAGATTTGAGCTTTATGAATATTTTTGAAGTGGGAACTCAGTCAAATCATGTTTGGATTATGGATTTTGGGTTTTGAGTTAAAATTTATTGAGATGAATGGAGTGGTGGGACAGGGACCAGGGGGTGTGAGCTGTTTGTGCTTTGCTTTGTTAAAGTGGAAAAGGATTGCTGAAAATATGAGCAAGGGATGGTGGTGACTGGTGAGGGTTTTGTTGCAACCTAGAAACCTAAGAAAACCATACTTGAGTTAAACTAAAAAGTGAAATCCATTAATTTTGTTTAATAATCTTGAAAGTGGTGTCGCCGGCAATGTTTTTGAGACCGGATCAGATCCGCCGGTCCGACCGGTTCGACCGGGGATCGGTCAGGTGGCCGGTCCGGTCTGCTATAGTTCGGTTTTATCTGGTAGAACTGGTGGTTGGACCAAGAAACCGGGCCGGTCTGAACCGGATTTGAATTATTATTATTTTTATATTTTAATGGGTAAAAACGGGGTGTTAACCCATAAATTAGTATATTGGATATCTAAATTACTTATATTTAGTTACATATATAAATATAGTTAAATCCGGTCCAACCGGTCCGACCACCAAACCAGTAAGATGTTCGGTTCGACGTCCGATCTGGTACTGAAAACATTGGTCAGGGGTGTTAACAAGCCTGACTACTGCTGAATCATTCAGAGATCGATCTTGAAAAGTCTGAATCATGTTAAGAATAAGTGAGCTAGAGTTTAAACTAGTGCATAAATTGAAGTTCATTTAATAAAAATGTTGAACTTGAACTTCATACAAAAAAGTTTGATTAGGGCTTACAGGCTCACAATAAGTATCTAATCTAATAAATCTTTACATGTGATATTTTTCATTACATGTTACACAATAAGTATGTAATCTAATAAATCTTTACATGTGATATCATATGATATTTTTTTACAAGTTTTTTCATTTTAGTTTTTCTGTCCATACTACTTATTATATTTAAAAAAATCAAATAACTAATTTTCAAAATTTTCTCATCTCTCTATATTATAAATTCAAGTCCTTTTTTAGTCATTAATTTTTAAAAGATATGTTTCATTAAATAAAAACTAAGTATTTTGATTAAAAATATACTTTTTCAAAATCAAAATTGTCTAAAACTATGAATTTTTCTAAAACAACAAAAAATTTTAATTATGAAATATTTTAAAACAAATATTTTTAAAAAATAAAACTTTTATCTAAAAAATCTTTAATAAAACAAACCCGGAGTTTTTAAACAATGAGATAGTAACATACAAAACAATTTTTTTTACAAAGCAATATTTTTTTTAAAACGAAAGTTATAAAAATAGTACAAATATTTTATCAACTAATCAAAGTACTTTTATATTTAACGTTTTACAATTCCTAACCCTTCGTTAATAAATATTTAGTATTTTTTTTCTATTTAACCCGTGTAATATACGGGGTTATAAACCAGTTATCATATATTCGGTTTGAGTTCGGATCACCTTGTTTACATCCTTGTCTAGGGCTGCATTTTTGGATATTTTCATTTAATTGCATTATTAGATTTTGATAAACTTTTCTTCACTTTTTAGGAAAAGAAAAACTTTACAACCGAAAAAATATTCGGGAAATCTTTACATGAAGAAAGCAATCCCAAATTTAGACCTTACTTGGACATATACGCGTTCCTTTTTCCTCTTCATGATGTTTAGATGATATAATATTGAATCAAGTTTATGCTTTGTAAAAAAGTTAAATAAAATAGTACTAAAGTTTTATAACTATTATTCCAAGCTTAAGTAACTAATACAAAGGCATTCGCATTCACATGTTAAACAGTAAGCACGACTTGCATCATTGCATGTGTCATTATGATTTAACGATTATCAAAATATTTTTAACATGCAACATACTTTTTAAGGATATTCTTGTTTACTACTAAAAACATGTTGTTATTCAGATTTTGTATCTAACTTTGTAACTAAATGTAATTTTCTAAAAAAATGATCTGGTTAAACTGTGTAAACAATTATTAAATATTATACTATATAAAAACATTTGAAACTTCGGTTTTATGTGACAACTATATAAAAATAGAAACTATGATATGTGTTAGCATGTGTTGATAACACCTTGTTATTAGGGCCTCATTAACGTGCCATATAAAATATGTATGATCACTAGTAAACTAGACTCTAACTTGGACGTATGATGTGATTCTTTTTTCTTTTAACACGTGAAAAAACGGATAAATACTAATTTTCACAAAAAAAATTAGAGTATGTACTTGACTAGATGCTTTCCTATTGTCACAAGAAAAATGACTTTTAGTTTAATATTATCACAAAGGTTTTAAATTTAATTTTTGAAATTGTATAAATTTTAATCTTTTGGGTCCCTTGTTAGGTGCTTTTTTCAAACCTAGGGTAAGTTATTAACTAACACCTTTCTTCAAAAATAATATTGTTTGATATCTTAAAATAGAAGGGATGGTTGAACTCCACCAATAAATTAACAAATCCCATAAACCTAATCCCCTAGTGATTTCCTGTTTGATGATCTTCTAGTTGTATTGTATATGCATCGATACAAAAAATTAATTTATTTTCAACTTTTTAAATTAACTTTGAAAGATATATTAAATGTACAAATGATAATCTACACAGTTATTATAAGTAAGAATTAAAAGAAACTCTAAATGCACAAAAAAATACTTAATATACGAGTTGCATACCTACATGTTACATAACTAAGGGATTAAATCAAAATATAAAAACAACTAGCATTATAAAATATACATATAACATATGTTTTTATACATACATGACATGCAAGTAGGAAAATTTTGATGCTTAGTGGGTCGGTGAATTACCATAAACCTTATGGAATATTCATATAGTTTTCTCTTACTCTTCATCTTTTATTTGAGTTTATTTGAATTCAACTCAATTAATCTTAAATATACATACAATCAAACCTGACTAATTTATTTTCCTTCCAGATACCCGTAGGTTATATATGCTCATGTTATCACTTCCTTTGTTGTTAATTAATAAATTCAAAATAATATTTATTAGTGTATGTTTACTTCCCAATAAGGCAATAAGTATAAAAGACACTAATCGGTCTTTAGAGGGTATCGATCTATTAGATTAGGATGTTACAAGCTATGATAGCTATACGTCAACATTTATTAAATGTGTGTTTGAAATTTGAATATATTTGTTTATTTTAGTTTCATTATTGGTCATATTTATTTTTTATTTATTTTTAAAAGAAATAATTTATTTTAAGACCCCTTAAACTATTTTACCAAGGTTTATATCTGAGTTGGACTATAAAAAGTCTTTAACTTTTACATTAAACTACTAACCTAAATAACATTGATCGTATTTTTTAGTTAGTATAGTGGTACCACGTTTGTTCCCCTCAATCTATATCTGACCTCATGATTTGGATGCTAATTTGTGAAAAGTAAATACACAATCTTTTTTTTTATTATTTATTTAGTCTTTCTTGCCGGACGGAACACGGGTGGGTGGTTGGGTCTAGTGACAAAATCATTAGAGTTAGAGTGGTGATGTTTTTCTTGATATCATATATTCGAGTTCGCCTATGAAAACTTAACGTAAACTAATCATGATGTATATTAATTGTAGATTACATATGTATGTGAATCTTCGTTCTTGAAAAATAAAAAAAAAATGAGTTTAAAGCCGGAAGCCCGAAACAACTTATATTAACTGTATATGTAAACATATTGTAAAATGTAGGTATAGATCGGTTTACTAGAAAAAAAAATCTTAACCTAAAAAAATATCCAATGTGCAAAAGTCAAAATTAAAAAAGGTCAAAGATGTAGCAAATGTAATTGGTGACAAGGACCTATTGTCGCTATGAAGCTGAAAACGCTAGAAGAGACAAAATGGTCTCTTGAAGCAAAACTTTGTCTTACTTTTTGTTTAAAAATACTCTATAATTTTCTATTATTCATTTTATGTGAAATGTTATACGTCTTGTTTCATGTGAAGTTAACAAATACCATTTACACGATACAAATATCTCATTTTGCCTGATGCAGATTTCTTTTGCACGATGATGCACACAAATACTCCTCACACATCAAACTAATCTACGCGTGTTGTCACCCTGTTGCTTCTGTCGTTTCTCAGATGATCTCATAATCATCTCCTAAGCTTAAAGATGGTACATCATACATGCAAGCAACAACACAATCAAACAACACAAACTCGACAAACATTTGACGATATGCTAAAAACAGAGACCTTAATTAAATTTCACATCACAGAATGTAAAAAAATAAGCATTGCAAACAAGGGTCTAGATGCTTAATATCCTACAATAAAAAAGACACAGAAGCAAACTAAATTGTTAAACCCTCCCTACTACATACTTGATAATAATTAAACATCAGAGGAAGATAATGACATCCCCCTTTAACAGATTCTCTTCATTTTCTCTTCTTAGCTGGTGGTTCTTCTTCCTCATCATCATCTTCTTCCTCATCCTCTTCTTCCTCCTCGTCGTCATCATCGTCATCTTCTTCATCATCATCATCGTCATCATCGTCATCATCACTACCTTGATTGCCATTTGCCTCGGGATCATTAGGGTCTCCTTCTTCATCATCGTCGTCACCTTCTTCCTTTTCGTTGCCTGAGAAATCCTCATCTCCAGCATCATCTTCTGGCTCCTCTGCATCGTTGTCATCCTCGTCATCATCCTCTGTGTCACTACCGTCTTTGGCTTCAGGTTCAGTTGTGCCTTTCTTGTGAAGCTCGGAATATGGAAACCTGCAAGATTTAAAATATAATTGTCAAAGTTTTTGATTCATACACCTCACTAACAACAAAATTCGTTTAGCAAATACGCATTACCATTGATCATTTCCAATCAAAGTTCGCAAAGTATGGGCATACTGAAGCAGGAATCCTGTCTGCAACTGCAAACTCACCAACTCTTAGTAAAATAAACAGAAGATAAATCTTTGGCACTAAAAACCATATAAGTTCATAACTATCAAGCGAAAACCGATATATAACAAATTATTGCAGAAGGCAGAGCGATATTTTTAAAAAAAAATTTGGAAACATTTCACGCCAATTATTATTAAAACCAACTGGGAGAAAATACTGACATAATTTTATATTAGTTGTTTTAAATAATCAGAAACGTTAGTTGTTACCAGATATCAACAGGGTGGCCAGGTAGTTTGTGAAAAAAAACATTTAAAGGTATTCAAATTCTAAAACCACAACCTCAAGCTGCCCTGGTAGAACTGCATAGGATCTTTAAACATTATTACACAAGCTTACAGAATAGATCAATATCACTTATAGTCAACTACTACAACAAAAGATAAAAGTCAAAAAATCAAGAGGAATAAGAGAGAACAAGAGAGATATACGCTTTGATGTAATGATGTTGACTCCACTGAAAGCTACTGAGCAGCAAAATAAGATTACTGAGACAGAAACAACCGACTTCATACCAGATTTATAAAACCTAACTCTTTCAGACTCCATAAAACTTGAAAATGTGAAAGTACTTCTTTTAAACTAAAAATAGGTGCCAATTTAACCATTATACTTCCCTTTGCATTGCCAATGCATCTTCAGCCTTGTAATAATGCACGTAAAATGGATGATTTGGTGAGTTTTCACAAACAGAATGATTGTTTGTAAATTGTTTAGAATATCACCATTAAAGCTTAAGATCTAAAGAAACCGAATCAAGAAAAAAAACACAGCCTAGAAACTATAAGCTAACACTGCGTGTAGCAAACGAGTGGTTATTCTAGCATTCACACATGCAATACTTCACCCGAAACAATTCATTCTTGCAAACTACTATCTTTTTGATATTCCACAAAAATTACACTTTGTTTTCATTGTCCAGAAGAATCGCTTAGCTTATAATAACTTAAGCTTTCTTATCACATTACCAGAAGTTAACAATCATACACACCCAACAAAATCTCACTTACAAGGGTCAAGGGTCAAAGGTCAAAGCTCTTAAATACAGTAGCAAGCTGATAGAAGCAAATACCATAACTTCATAATACAAATAGACACAAAATTGAAACAAATCAGGCCCAATTGCACAAGATTCAAACACAACAAACCAACAATTCACACAGTAAACAAAAGCAAAATACCAGTAATGATGACAAACGACACAAAAATAAAGATTTCAAACCCTAGAATCAAAAACCCTAATTAAACAACGTAGTTAACTACAAGTCAATTAAAGCATCAATTCACCACATTAAAACATAACTTCACCAAAACCCCCAAATTTGAACACCAAAAATCAAAGAATTCAAAATCATTCATACCATCATAGCGACGCTAGCAAGCGAAATCTGAGCAGCCAAAAGGGTTTCAGCAAAAGAACTCATTTTTCTCTGCAAAACCCCCAAATCGGAACTGGGTGATTTCATTACCTCCATTGCGAATCTCCACAAATAATCTTCACAATCCACTTAAAAGCCAAAGATTTCACACTTACAGTGAGCGAAATCGAAAGAACAACTATGGTAATGATGGTAGAACCAGGGGGAGAGTGTATGGAGACTGTGAATCGAAGGATTTAGGGTTTGAATGGTTGATTTGTGATGGGGGCTAAGGGTTTTGTTTGTTTGGAGCAAGGAGTGATCTAGGGTTTTGTGGTGGTGTAATTTGTAAAATTGATCATAGTTTGGGGGCAAAACTTTAATAACATTGAAACTTTGGTGTTCTTAGATGCTTAGGGTCAAATTTTTTTATTTTGTTTTTCTATTTCTTTAACTAGGCTAAAGACCCGTGTATCATACGGGTTCAATCCAAAAATATTATTGTTGTTTAAAAAAGTTCATAAGTTATAATATTATTGATAATACTTTGTATATCGACTTTTATGTGTAATTGTTAATATTAGCTACATCTAATATTAGTAAGTTTTCTCTGTTAATATTTACACGTCTAAATGATGTATAATATGAAATGAAAACTTTCTACTCTAATAAAATGGTAATGTTGTGACACATATCAGCACTGGAATCATCATCACCTAAAATTTTCCGTCTTTCTTTTTTATTAAATAATTACCTTAATTACTGATAATATTATATTAACACTTTTTTAATATTTAATAAATTAAGAAAGAAATCTATTTATTAAGGTTACTTCTAAATAAATTGATATTTTTAAAAAGTCAATTATTTAAAAACAAAAAATAATCAAATCTGGGAGTAATAAGAAATTTTTTAAAGATGACAAATTTATTCGTTTTGTTTTATAACAAAATCTTTATTTTAAAAAATTAAAAACAAAATATTAAAAAATTGATATAACTATTTTATTATTTCAGTCATAGCATATCTTGAAATATAATCTTATAATTAATAAATCTATTATATTATTGTTTTATTTATTAAACCCGTATAAGCACGGGTTTACTAAAGCTAGTAAACTTATAAATAAGAAATTTAAGTAATAAAAAAATTAAATTGAACATAAAAAATAATATTTCAAATTCATAAATATCCAAACATTTATTTATACACAACATTTGATGTTTTGTTGGTGATTTTTCAATCACTATCTATATTAATAATTTTAATATTTGTCTACTTTTAATTCGAGATAATACAACATAGAACTGACCATGATACCTGTTTAGAAACAAACCAACTTTAAATAATGATTATCATTGGCTCTTGTTTATTGTTATTGCAAAACACACTACTAACATAAATTATCTTCTTTGAAATTCAAAAGTAATCCTTTTGTTTGAATGTGTCAAAGTCAATCATGAAATAAATGTATTATTTTTATTATTACATTTCCAGATACATCAAAACAATTTAAACATATCAAATAAATTCTAATCAAACATAATAATAATATGACATTACACCTAAAAAAGAAATAAAGAAGATTATAAAATAAAAGCATGTAATATCTCTTTATAGATAAATTGTTGAAGTAGATCGCCTTCAATCAAAAAAATTAAAGTAAAATAATATTAATTCAAAAACACAATTGTAGACAATGATATGATAAATGATCATTTCAGAGGACGAAAGCTCAAATATAACAAAAAATATCTTTTGTTGAAGAAAACTTGATAAAAGCAAAGCCAAAATGAGAACGCTAATTAAGTTTGTTGAAGGCGATATCATCAGACTTTATAAAGACAAATCATAAGGGTCGTAAAGCTGGGATGGTTGGAAAATATTTTAAAATTATGTATGATTTCATATCCAAAAACAAATACCCATGAATTTCTTCAAATTAGAGAGTAGTAGATGAAACAAATTTTGTAACTTTTATCAAGCGTCTAATATAAACAGAGTATTTAATGAAAACACAAAATCAAGAAATCGATTTTATAGATGAAGAAAATCATAAATGATTTTTACAGTTTTTGTTGATAAATTATTTGAAGAAAAAATAAATATCAGATATGATTTTATTTTCAAAAAAATATGCTCTAATTTAGGGTTAAAATTTTAAATTTTCTCTAAATATCTCTTGACTTTTATCAAATGAACCTAGACTAACATTAAGAACGGATGCATAATTAGGCGGGAAATGAAAAAAACAGAGTTTTAAGAGAATGACACGTGATACCAAAGTTATTGTTTTATTAATAAGTATAGATCCGTAATTTGAAGTTTCAAAATGATGGTCAAGTCCTATTTCAAACAAATACTATTTTAATCAGTTTTTTTTGTTATAAATATAAGTGGTGGATCTAAAGTTTTTTCATGGAGATGAAAAAATTTAAAGGTCGTTTGTTTAATGTTATATAATAAACTTTTTGGTCTACTTTGGGTCGAATTTAGTTGGGTTATATCAAATAAAAAAAATCAAACCAAATTTAATAAGATGAATAAAAACATGTCAATTTTCATTACAAAAACATAATAAAACACAAGATATCTAAAGTTTACTACAAGGTTTTATTTTCGAAAAATCCATAAAAACATCTAGGATAGCATTGTTAAGTAAGTCTTGCAATATAATTCTATTTCAATTTTCAAATCCCTAATCAATGAATTAAAAAAAAGAAAAAATAAAACCTTTACATGGCGAGAAGCGGTTTAACGATACTTAACTGAAGCAGGTTAGTTCCAGCCGGCAGCAAGTCGCCGGTCATAGCAGGTCAACACTTTACGATAGAATGGATCTATACTTGGGTTTATTAGTCGGATTTCGAGTTGTTCGGGTCGGGTTCTTTGGGTTTTTAGGTGTAGAAAATCAACCCAAATACCAAACCAAATAAAAAACATATAATCGGTTTTCGGGTTTCGATATTCGGGTTTATTCGGGTCAGGTTAATCGGTAATCGGGTTAGACTAAACCATTAAGCTTTAAATTATCTAAACCATTAAGCTTTAAATTATCCGCTATCTCAAATGTTTGTGTAAACAATATATATATGATCAAAATACATGTATGAGATTTAACATGTGTTATCAATATAGAATTTTGTTTATTATCTTAATTGGAATGTTTATGCATATTTATATTCACTTTATTATGCATATTTAAAATATAAATGACATTATATATTAAATATCCTTAAAATTTATGTAATAAATTTGAACCACAACAATATAATATAAAGTTTAAAAAATCATGTTTGCAAATATTGTAAATGGTAGCATAATACACACACATATATATAATCATGGATTTTTTTAAAAACGAATATTCGGGTTGATCGGTTGACCCGAATCTTACAAACTCAACCCAAAGACCAAACCATTTATAAAAATAGGGTTCGGGTTTGTGTAATAATCGGGTTGAGATGCTCGGGTTAGTCCTTAACTGGGTTCGGGTTGATTTTGTTCAGGTTTGATATTCGGGTTCGGGTAAAAAACACACCCCTAACCTGAACATTCCCTTGCAAATAATAAAAAGTAATTTTAATTTACTTAGTAGTATAAAATAAAAAATAAAAAAAATCACAAGAATAAAAACGAAGTAAAAGTAAAAAAAAGTGACTACACCGGTGTGGAAGAGAACTCGTTAAAACACTTGGCAAAACCCAATTTGCTTATTTGTTATTATGTTAACTTATTTGAGTCACAGAAAAATTAATAATTATTGTTTATTTAAGTTATTTAACGTAGTATGTAGTAATATGGTCTTTATTTATTGATAGTTTGTATAAATTAATAATAGTCTTTTTGTTTCTTAATCAAAAGCTTATATGTAAATTATGTGTTGTATATCTCTATTTAACATTGTCGTTGACCCAAATGAATCTCCAGATAGTATAAATTTTTGTTAGTATATATTAAGGCTTATTTTTTTTTGGCATTTACATGTATCCCCTTCCTAAGATTATTGATTACATATTTCCCAAATCTAAAAAAATAATTAGATATTCCCCTTGTTGAATACACTTTTACATATTTAGCCATTTCATAAAAATTAATTTATTGAATAATTACATATCCTTATATTACTAAAATACTTTTACATACTTTCGTGTCTAAAACCATCAATTGAATATATCATCAAAAGCCTTCTGTGTGAATAAAAACAACAAAATTACATCTTCACATATAAAATCTAAAGCTTTATTTCAAAGCAACAATCATCTATAATCAAAGTTACATCTCCAAATACATAAGTTAAACAATTACAATACCAAAAAATCAATATCTAAAAATTCCTTAATAAAAATAAGAGTAAAACTGTTTTTTTATAAATTAAATTTAACAAATTAGATAAATATGTAATATATATGTTTTAGAAAGGGGAAATATGTAATTGATTTTTTTATTGGGTAATTATGTAATTAGTGGTCTTGGGATGGAGAAATATGTAAAAATCTCTTTTTCTTTTATAATACTATGGGCTTAGTTAAATAGAATATTAAACCTCGTTTCATGTCTTTAGCATTTGATAACAATCATTTATTTAATAATTTTTTTAAAATTTTTATTTTGTTTGTTTTTTTACCTACTTGCACTCCTAACCCCTTCTCGGTCGTATCTCCCAATTTACACTGTCAATGTCACCTTCTTTCATCTTGCGCATTTCGTCTTTTTCAATGCGGCTGTGAAATGCTTTGATCTTGATTTACCGGTGTCCTATCGGGTTTTCCATGTTATATCTAAAGCAATTATTGATAATTTAGGTCATTTATTCAAATGATGGTCCGCTTTTGACAGAATTGTATTAGGGTTTGAATAAATTTCATTTCTAAATTATTTTGGAATAACTATTATGGTGTTATGGTTCAATCATTGGCTGATTCATTAGGTTTTGCCGTTTTGGTAAATCATACTGGACCCTTGCAGGATTGGGCTGGATCTACTGGTCCATTGGGTCTTTATGTATGGTTTACTTTCGTTAGAGGTGCATAGAGGTGGGCATAAAACCCTGGTTCGAACCCGACCCGAACCCAGGTACGGGTAGTACCCTACTGGAGGTGTACCCGGGTTTGATCTTTTTAAACCCATAGGGTTGGAACCGGTTTTAGATTTTGTGTTTTTTAACGAACCCAACCTGGTTCAACCCGAGTTGAATCTGGTATTTGACCCGATATTTGACACACACACACACACACACAAGAAAAGAAAAGAAGAGAGAAAAAACTAAACCTGGTATTGGACCCGACCCGGACCCGGTTTGGAACCCGACCCGGACCCTGTTTCGAACCCGACCCGGACCCGGTTTTGAACCCGACCCGGACCCGATCCAGTCCTACCCGGGTATAGCAGGTAGGGTTTTCAAGTAGGTGAACCCGACCCAGATTCATACCCGTTTCATCTAAACCCAGGTACAAAAAACGTGATTGGGCCAAACCTAGTTTGTACCTGGTTTCAGGTACGACCCAAAACCCAAAATGCCCACCTCTAGAGGTTCACAAACCGGGTTGAAATTTGGAACCAAGTCTGGTTTCGGTCAAAAAAATCCTAACCGAGTTTTACCGGGTTTCAATTCAGGTCCAACCGGTTTCAAGAGGGCAAAATGGTTAAACATCTGGTTTATACCGGGTTTAAACTGTGCCATGTTGGGCCGTTGGGGTGTGAAGAAGACAAATCCGTTTGAACCCTACGGGTTCACACGGGTTGGGGAGCTACAAGGTTGAATCTGGGTAGGGTTATGGTCAGGTAACCGGGTTGGATGTGCACCTCTGACTTTTGTTAGAAGCAAACAAGTTAAACTTTTTGTTTGTATTTTACTTTTTTTTTCAAAAAGAATGCAATAACATATGATTTAACGATTTCGTTTAAAACAAAATAATAATTACAATCAAAATATTATTGTTATATAGTTTAAGTAGTCTATGATTTCAACTTCAAAGAAGACCCAAACAAAACAAAACTATAAACATAACAGGATTTGAAAGAACCAACGATCTAATAATTTATAGAATGGACACACGTGTGATAATTCTATTTCTAAGGGGACAAATGTCAAATGAAAAAAATTCTAGGGCTCTAAGACGAGCTAAAAGAATATTACGAGCCACAAGGCAGAGGCAAGTGAGAGAAATAAATGTTTAGGTCGTGTGTACGCAAAAGTTAAGTTTACAGTATAAAATCAATGTGGATAAGATAAGCGTGCAAGGGATAAACCTTTCGTTGTAAATCGCCATACACAAGAGATGACAAGGGACTCTGCCTAGAACACCAAATTTAAAAAGTTGTTTACACCAAAGAACTACTAAACAAGAATACTAACAAAATATGTAAAACAATTTGATAATACAAAAAATCTCATGACAATGATCATCAACTACATGATGACCTAATGTAATAAACCCAAACTAAACACGAAACTAAACAGAGATCGTCACTATGACGAAACCAACGAATGCGATAATGAGCGCACCCTCTTTTTCTCTCTCACACGCACATTTAAAAGGCCCCAACTTGAAAACGGACCATCAACGCGACACTCATAACCTACGTGTGTTTTAGTGAGTGAACGGATTAGCATCGGGTTAACCGCACTTTGCTGGATCAGCCCGACAGCTACAAGCCCAAGTTCAGACCATCTACAACTCTACAAGCAGATCACCTACAAGCCCAACATCGGACCTTTTTGAGCCCAATGCCACAGACGAAATACATGAAAAAAATAAAACACCAACGGAAAAATGAACCATATAACAAATGAAATATGCTAATGTTTGATGTCAAATCGATACTAAAATGTTATATCTTTTAACAGGCCCGCATGGGCTAAAGCCCCATTTCTATGAATTTAAAATCCTGAAATTTATATAACATCCTATATTTTATGTATTATATTAGGAACACTTTATTCTACAAAATAGTAAGAATCTCTCATTTAAGCTTTTCTAGCATTGTTTCACTCAAAATATTTAGAAAAAATCTTACTAGATTATCATTAGTTGTCAAAATCACAATTTAAATAATGTAAATATTCAATTTATGTGTTTAAATTTCAAATTAATGTACTTGGGGGTCACTTTGCCACTTAAGAAAAAAAGTGAAAAAGTTTTTGTATATTGATTAAAAGACAAAAGATGTAAAAGTTTGAGAGTTCATTAGCACTAATCACCTTTAAATTTCTTCTAAGTTGTTGTGTGACGATTTAAGTGCCACCTATCTTACAATAACCGTCAATTTTATTAACAAACAAAACATGTTGAGATTGACCTTCATTTTGGACGTCGTAGGCTCTTATACATATGTAAGATATGATGTTGTTTAGACGTTTATTCATTATGTTCCGACTACTTATCAACATGTTGATGTTTTTTATCACGGGCTTCCAGCTACTTTGTTTTCATCATATTAATTCAAACGTCATCTCTGCATTATCACTCCCATCAAGGGGAGACGGGGCGTAAAATCTTGGTTATATGATCCAAATATACGTTGTAATATACAAAAGTTTGTATATACTTACTTTTTCTATTTACTCTTTTTTATCACTAGAACTATCAATGAAAGACACTTTCACAATAAAAGTTTCAAATATAAATGATTTTGAACATAAACATTTGAGTGTCGACATAAAGTTTGAATGGGGTACAGCTAATGCCCATGAAGCAATTGGGCCCACCGGACATTATGTTCGTGAGCATATATAATCAAATCACTATATCATGTGGGCTGTCCTTACTGGACCCACTTGTGTCATCAGGCCCAACTACCAGTCCTTTATTACCTTTCTACCCTCTCTAATATTCAATCTACCCTCATCAACTTTTGTTTTTTTTACTAGGTTCACTTTCTTTTGTTTATTTGTTTTTGTTCCTACGTAATTCTCAGGTATAACATACAAAACTAACTGAGTTATTGTTAGTGACTAATAACATTACATAAATGAAACCATAGAAACTGATATGACAAAAATTTTCTTTTGAACTGAAATAATTAAAATGACCAAACCACGAGGACCAAAACCGAAATTTACTATTTCTATAATTGTGATTGTTGGCACCTAAAATATAATAAAAATTATAAAAGCTTGAATATCACTTGTAACTAATCTAAGAAACAGGTTAAGGAAGAGAACCATTGAAGGTACTAAAGAAACAAAATAATATTCATCGGCTGATATATGTCTAAATAGTAATAAAAAAACGTGACAGTGGCTTTGTGAAATCTTTTAAGATGTTTGTTAAATATATTAGCGGACTTACTTTTTGGGAAGGGCCACCTCCACCTCATGAATATATATATATATATATATATATATATATATATATATATACACACACACACATACATATATATATACACATATATATAGGAGGGATTCTAAGAAAACCATATAGTTTTAAGAAAACCAAGAAAACTACATTCAATCAATCATATAATTTCTTTATTTTGTGATTTTATTAAATTAGAAAGGGTACATTAGTAAATTAATATATATTTAATTATGGTAATTTATTATTTTCTAATCAAAATCCCATGTTTTTAGGTTTACTAAATCAAAAAAATTAAAATCATTTATTAACCAAAATAAATCTGGAACATCTTTTTTTTTCTGTCACCCCTTTCATCTTCTTGAAATCAATTTCAAATCTAAATTCGTTGATCATCTTTTTCCTCTCTTGACATCTATTATCGTATCTTTATTATTATCATATAAACCACATATCCATATCTTCAATCGATCCATAACCATTAACCAAAATAATTCTGTTACTACGACTTTTAATCGCATTCAAATCACAGGTTCATCCTTTTCTCTTAGCTTGTAGTTTCTTTGTTCTTCAAACGCATTAAAAAGGCTGAAATTTGGTATAAATAATATTGATTGAAGGTTCTTGGTGCATCATAAGGTCAACCTGGATCTAGTTAAAGGTTTGAGATGCTAATGGCGAGATGTGGTTCGAAAAGTTTGTTAAGAATCCGAATATTGGTTGTTAAGAACGTACCACTCTTCTTTTACTTTTTCTAGAGTATGTAAACGCATCTTATTCGATCAATTGCAAAAGGTAGAATCAAGAGGTGTACGGTATCATCTATTGTTTGAAATTATTGAAAATGTGTTTGATTTTAGTATAAGAAATTGATATGATGATGATTTACGTACATGGTTACGTATACGTAACTACGTAATTAAAGCAAGAGTTGTCTTCTAAACATATAGATGATTATGACAGAATATGACGTAAGACTAATGTTTAGTTACATATATGTAAGTAAGAGTTATATATGTAATATTATGGGTTACATGTTTGTAACTCATCAGAGTTTCATCAACTTACGTATATGTAACATATAATGCTACTTACATATACCTTACCTTCTATGTATCTGTTGATATTTTTTTATAAAACTTAAGTTCTAGGTTTTTATGATTGTTACATATATGTAATCAGGTTACATATACGGAACCACGTCTACATATACGTAAACTAATGACTTTAATAAAGTATGTTGTACTAATAATGTATTATAGTTACATGTACCTAACTGATAATTGTTGTATATATGTAACAAGATGTATAAACATGATTTACTTTGTCTGAAGATTTGCAATTAGATTTAATTATGCAATCTACTTATGTGTTTACGTATACGTAAGCAGATTAACATATGGCTACGTGAGCTCATTGTTGGATTGTTTAAAAAACAATGGGGATGAAGTTAATTGTGGATGCATATGAAGATAACAAAAATTAAGTAAACTCTTGAAAAATTTTTAAATGTAATTTATGAGAGAGAAGAGTGAAGAGAGAAGAGTGAATATAGAAATTTTGGTTGTTGTTTCCAAAACTAAAAAAAATATTGTTCCAAATTTGTCATTTTATCATTAATATAATCTAATTAATTTTTTGAATTATTTACTAAAATATCATTTTATATATCAACCATTGATTAAATAGATCAATGGTTTAGATTTGGTTTTCATAATTTTCTAGTAAATCATGGTTTTCTTATATATATATAGGGGAGGGATCAAATGAGAACTAGTTTTTTTTGTGAGAACTCTAGCAATCAATCTCAACCACTAGTTCTCAATGACAAATTGTAATTAACAAAAATATATTTAAAAAATTTATAAATCAAAAAATAACATAAAAATAAAAAAAATAAAAACAAAAAAATGTTCTCCAACTTTCCTCTTTCATAAAAAAATGTAAAAAAATTTATAAAAAATATAAAAAATTCCCATTTTTTAACGAAATTCGTTTTACATATGTGTAATATCGGATGTACACATGTGTAAATCCAGTACTACACATGTGTATAATTAGATTTACACATATGTAAACAACGGATGTACGATTTTTTTAGAAAATATATTAATATGGTAGGCGTTGGAAAGATAAAAAAATACTGAATTTTATGGTGAAATTTTTTTGAAAAAATGATGTCGTGAAAAAAAGTTACGAACGTTTAAAAAAAAGGGGAAAATGACATGTGATTTGCATGTGATAAAAAATGAGTGTCTGAGATTGATTCCTAGAATTCTCACAAAAAAAAGTGGTTCTCATTTGAACCATCCCCTATATATATATTATGTATTATATAAAAAGTACATATACTATCTAATTCTAACCAAACTTAACCTTTAAAAATTTTAAAAACAACCCAAATGAAATTTTAACATTTTGAACTCAAAAAAATGATGATATGAAAATGGTAAAAATGTTGACATGTTGCTTGTGGGCACCTATAACCTATACCAACTTTACATTCAAAATCTTATCTATAACTTGAGGTGTCCCCATCCCATTATTGGTCCATGAAGGCTGAAGCAATGATGTAGACCATTCCTACATAACCTTTATCTTTAACAAACAAATTGCTTGTATAGTGGCCCATATCTAAGAACATGGGTTTTTCCAAAATATTAAAATACTAGGATTGAAGATAAATAATGATCGAATAAAGTAATGTAAGATGGTATATTTTGACTAAAGTGAAGAGGGGTTAAAGTTAAATTGCATTTTTAATTAGTAACATCGGTTATTTAATTAAGTAAAAATTTGAAGGCATGCGTTGTAACTTGTACTATTTTAGAGTTATTCCTCTCATTTAATAAATTAACACTAATTGGTGTGGTGGCATAAGTATATGTAAACAAGTGTTAATCATGTCAGTAAAGCTCAGATTTGCTTGTAAGAAACAAGGGGAATACTGTATTTGAGATGTAATCCACTAAATTGCTTTCTGTTGGTTGTCTATGAGATCTTAGACATGATTAGTTTTTTTTTTAATTCTTCTATCCCCACATGCCACATATTTTTGTGCAAGCTCCTAACTCGGTAACCACTTCACTTTAGGTATGGTATTAATATTAAGAATATGATTATTTAAATATATATGTTATTGGAAAATGTTTTCGTCCGTGTATTCTTCGATATTTATACTTATTAATAAAACAATAATTTTATTGTCACATTACATTTTTTTAAGTTTTTATTTTTTTAATTCTCTGCTAAATATGTATCTGTATTTAGTGTTAATCTATGTTCATTTGACTAAAAATTAACATATATAAAAGAGATATTTAAGAAAATTTAGAAATTTAACCCTAAATTAAAGCACATCTTTTTTTTTTGGAAATTAAATCATACCTAATATTTTTTAGTTTTTCAAATAATTTATCAATAAAAACTGTACAAATCATTTATGATTTTCTTTATCTATCAAATTGGTTCCTTGATTGTGTTTTCCATTAAATATTCGATTTATATTCAAATCTTGATAAAAGTTACAGAATTTTTTAATCGACTTCTTTCCAGTTTGAAGGAATTCATAGGTTTTTTTGTTGGAAATAAGATCATACTCAATTTTAAAATATTTCTCAACCATCCTAGGTTTACGTCCCTCACGATTTATCTTTATAAAGTCTGATGATATCGCATTCGAGAGACTTCATTTACATTCTCATTTTGACTTTGGTTTTATCAAGTTTTTTTCAACAAAAGGTATTTATTTTTTGTTATATTTGAACTTTCATCCTCTGCGATTATAACTTAACTTATCATTGTCTACAATTGTGTTTTTAGATTAATATTATTTTACTTTAATTTTTTCAAAGATGATCTATTTCAACAGTCAATCTATAAAGATGTATTACATGCTTTTACTTTTAATTTTTTTTATTTTCTTTTTATGTGTACTGTTATATTATTATTATTATGTTTGATAGGAGTTTGTTTGATATGTACAAATTGTTTTGATTTATCTGTAAATAATATTGAAAATCACATTCTTATTTCACGGTTGACTTTGACACTTTTAGACAAAAGAATTTCTTTTAAATTTCAAAGAAAACAGTTGTTGTTATCAGTGTGTTATGTAATGACAATAAAACAAGAGCCAATGATAATCGATATTCAAAATTAGTTTGTTTTAAACATGGATAATGATCAGCTCTATGTTGTATTATCTCGAGTCAAAAGTAGATAGATGTTAAAATTATTAATATTAGATAATTATGAAAAAATAACCAACAAAACACCAAATGTTGTATACAAATAAATTTTTGAATGTTTATAAATTTGAAATATTATTTTTCATATTCAATTTATTTTTTTATTAGTTAAAGTTCTTATTTATAAATTTATTTCTTTCCATATTATACACTATTTAGATGTATAAGTATTAATATAGAAAACCTATTAATGTTAAATATAACTAATGTTAAAAATTATACATAAAAGTCGATATACAAAATTTTTATCAACAACATTATAACTTACGCACCTTTTTAAACAGCAATATTATTTTTTGATTGAACCTGTGTGTTACACGAGACTTTAGCCTAGTATAAATATATAAAAGAGAGAGATACGAATAAGAATATCTTAATAACATAATAGATGTATCTATAGCAACAATGACTGTCTCTCATCTGCCTCTTGTAGCATAAAGGACGTAAAACCAAAGAAACATCAATGCATCACTTTACCGAGCTTGACCTAGATGAAAATCGATCTTATAAAGCCTCTCGTGAGAGCATATCAGCCCTCACAGTCATGAAATGGCTCCATCTAGTTGGACAACGGTACAAACCCATCCAAAAGAGTTCAAGAATCAATTTACTTTTGAATCGCATTAACAAAAATTTCTTCTTTAATATCGATCTCTCATGCTCATACATCTGGAGTCGAAAAATAAACTTTCAAATCACATTGACCTAAAAAATAGATATAAAATTTTAATTTCAATGCATATCAGTAATAATTAAATAAACTGATCCTTCCTTCTCAAGCCATCACGAACACTTGTGTCGTGTATAGATATATGTTTGACACAATTTGAATGATAGAGTTGATCTTAATTTGTTACAGATATATTTGGAGGAAAAAATTAAGATAAATAAAGAAAAATTGAAGATAGATATTGAAATTAAATTATTATTTTTAAGTGTTGAGTTATATTAGAAATTAAAGTTAAACTAAAATACAAGTTTGTCTTATTTAAAAAAGTGATTATGGTTTTTGCTCGAACAATATACCCTAACAATTTTTGAGTTAATGTCATAGTTTATGGTTACATGTTGGGTTGAGACTTGAGACTAGTAACCTATAAACACACCGTATAAACACCCCTAAAAATATCATAGTTTAAATGTAAATAAACCCTGTTTGGTTATGATAGATTACATATTTACCCCGTATTTGTTTTTACATATTGTTTATAAGATTCCCATCGATTTTATCTTCACCCATTTTAAAATATGATAAAGTAATCTTAACACTAATCTTATTGTCATTTAACAGCTAACTACCACTCACCAAACTACATCCTTGGTTACACCAAGATTTACTTAAACTAAACACAAGATCACCAGAGTAGTTCACCACACCAGCTCCTCATTATGTTGTGATTTATTTTTAATTACGATTTAAAAACTTATTAATTTTTGTCTTTAAGTCCCTATAATCAGATGCTCGCTAGTCCATGAATCCTCCAATGCACAGGCAACTCAGGTCAAGGGTGGACCCCCTTAAAGTCAAGTCATATTTCAGTGTCTGAAAGTCCAGCCTGTCTACAACAACGTACCTGCAAATTACACAAAAAAAAATAAAAATAAATAATAATAATAATTATTACTATTATAACAAAGCCACCGTAATTCTTACCAGACGACGGAGATGCGACACCGTAGACGACGGACTTACGACGGAATAGAATCGGAGTTGACGGAAAACGTTTAGTCCTTACGTAGACATTGAAGGCGCAAATTGTTGAGAAATTGAACTTGATGAACGGAGATGATTAACATTTAACAGGTAGCTTTCAGTTGAATTCGATTGAAGTTATAGTTGTGTGTTATGATCAGATCACATTAGAATTTTGAACTGAAGGAGATTCATGATTGATTAACCGATGATATAATATATCGTCATCTATTTGTAATTTTGCATATACACATGGAAAACAGATCGTCTATAGTCACGTTAGGGTTTGTTTTAGACTTTTCGTCCCCAAATTCATCAACAACACCTGCTCATCAGATCTCTTCGATCTCCGATTCGCCGTGAATCCGTGATCTGTTATTAACCGTTGATAGCTCCGGTGACCGGAGATTCCAAAACCTAAACGTCCTCCGCCGTCGACATGACGGAGAGCCGGCTAGGCCTCGGCTGAAACGAGCTCCTCCGCCTCTGTTGATGCGACGACGGCCGGATCAACGCCGCGAGAGCTCTCTTCACCAGATCACCGCCTTCAACTGTTCCGATACGCACCAGTGAGTTCGTCATCGCCGATCGCCGTGCGTTCAACCGATTCGAAGGATACACCACCGTACTGCTCTGATGATTACTGTTACTCATGTTCTTATGCAAGCTACACCTGAACGATCCAGGATGCGACGTAGGCGAACACATACACGTCCTCTTCGTATTCACCGCCTGATTACGATCGCTAGCAACCGACGAAACCGATCTGTTCGGCGAAATCGGACGATTATCGAACGAAAACCGTACGGTAGACAACGACGACGACGGCGTCGTTCTGTAACCGTTCGCCGGAGCTCGCAGCACCGATCTGTTATCAAAAAACGAAGTAGATCTGACGGAGAAAGCTGAGCTGGCGGAGGCAAACGCCGTCGCCGGAGACGAGTTGCAGAACCTCCCCGACGGCGACTGTGATCGGAGCACGGGACCACTTGTTCGTCGTGTAGACACCGCCATTGTTGCACTGTAAATACCTTGAATATGATTGTAGAGATGATGAGAGAGATGATATTTTTGTTGATATTCCTTTGAGTGTGTAAATTGGCAAACATAGCTTTCGTCAAGTAAGGTATTTATAGGGTGAGAAAAGTGAATTTTAGAATTTCTTTTATAATAATAAAATAATAGAAATAATAATAATATTGGTTTATGTCGTTAGGTTTGTTTACGGTGGGCGCGAAACGACAATGGTGATGGCGGTTTTAAAAATGGTATATAATAATAATGGTGGGGTGCCACGTACACGATAAATGCTTGAAAGGTGGTAATGATGTGCGTTAAGATGCACACGTATTAAACACCGACTTATGTGGTGATTAAAAGAAGGTGTTTTTATAATGTTTTGTGGGATTCGAATGGTTGTAGGATCTAGTTTAGTATATTTTTTTGGAATCATAACGTATGTGTTTTAAGTAAAAGTAATGAGATGGTTATGAATTTATGATTCCGTTTGTTGGGATAATTGGTTCATTTAAATAAAAAAGTATTTAGGGATCAATCAAGTGTATTTAAGTTATGTAAAGTGTTAATTTGATCTACTCAAATTATGTAACAGCTCTATTAAAGTTGTCTATTGCTAGAATCTTTTGTTGTTCTATTTGTGAGTTATTAAATTATATTCGGTTATTATTATTTGAGAATTTATAAATGTTTTAAGAATTACGATAACTAAAATTAATAATTTATGTTTCTAAACTTTACATTTTTTACACACAAGTTGGGTATATTTCAAATATACTGAAACCGTCAATGTAATATATTTTTAAAAAATTTTTAGCCACACATATGTATATTATTTAAATACATATGGCTTATATATGTGTATATTAAAAAATCGTTTATTATATTCTTTTTGGACTTCAAAAGAGACTATTAAACTCATGTAGTAGACATTGTTGTAAATTTATAGTTTGAATAGTGTTAGCTACCCTTTCTAAAAAGACATAACATTTTTGCTTTCTAATTGTTGAACATATCAATAGTGCTACACTCGGCTCTAAGGGCGTAAACAAATCAATCAAGCTTGAAAAATTCATGACGAGCTGAACTCGAGTTTTATAAATAAATTAGAAACGAATCAAGCTCAAGCTCAAGCTCGAGCTTTATATAACCAAAACTAGCCAAGCTCGAGCCTAAGTCAGCTCAGGCTCGGCTTGGCTTGTTACACCCCTACTCGGCCCCTTTGCCCCTTTTGAACTAGAATCATAATACATACGTTCATCGTTAAACTTCTATTAATGTTCGGAACTCTCATTTTCTGGTGAGACTTACATGTTTGTTGTGCAATTGTATAATTTCAGTGAGTTTAGGCTTGATTAGAGTTGGAATTAAAAATATTAAAGTGTGTAATAATGGAAAAATTAAGAAAATGATGAGTCAATCTTGAAGGTTCTGTTCATCTTCGAGTTCTTCTTTAAAAAAACTAAATACGTGTTAAAGTTTTATACAACAATTATTATTAAATACACATTTGATGTTAGTGGTTTATACATATTCACTAAAAGCGACAAAATGAAATGGCAAGTTATTAAATACACAGTATGTTTATCTTTTGTGACTATATTCATGTGTTTTGTTAATTGCTTCTAGAAATTTAATGTTAATGTTTCAAGCTAGAACATGCGAAACTAATTACTATTTGAGGCAATTGTTAGAATTGGGTTTTAAATTTTACTATCATTTCAAGTTATGTGCTTTGAGTACTACTTCAATAACCATAAATTGTTTTGTTCGGAAGTCAAAGTTTGTTCTTATGGTTCATGCAATGGTCTTTAATATATCAAATGATGTTAACTCTGATTGTTTATATTGGTTTTTAATGTAATATGCATGGTGTTAGATTATTAGTAGACTAGTAGACTGCTAATGATTTGTATTACTTCAGTTAACCAATAATTATATACACTATAATGTTCTTTTGTAATTGAAATACCTATGACACTATATGTATTTATGGTGTTCTTTTTGTGCATGTGTGCAAATAATTAGATGCATTCTTTGTTTTTCTTGGTAATAAGACTCATTCTTTTTTGTCTTTTTGGAAAAAAATTAGATCATTGTTATTAATTAAATGTTTGTTTCTTCTTAACGTATTGAATGTAACTACAATGGCATACAACTTTAAATTGATTAGTTTCACTCTGATTAACTTTTGTCATGTTTTACGTTGCTAATTATCATTTCAATTCAGAACATTTTTTTTGTTTATTACTATTTTATGTCGTCTGTTCATTAATTATTATACACGTTTAATAAATTTGTAGGTTGAAACCTTGCAATCCCAAATTCGAACCTGGTTTGAAAAGGAGATGATAGCAAAGGAGGAGTTGTAACAACAAACACAACAAATCCAACTACAAGCACAACAAACTAAACAACAAATGCAAGAAACATTTAAAAGACAATTAAATGATTTCATGAGTCAATGGACACAACAATCTGGTAATTAGTAATCGTTTTGTTATATAGATATGTTACTTTTGTAGTTTAAACATATTTAAACAGTGGTTGTAATTTGTATTTTTTATATTTTGTTTGTAGTTCTTATAGTTGATTTAAAAAACATATTTTGTTGGTGAAATTATGGTTGATTTGTAAAGCATGTTTAGTAAAAGATTTATACTTTTAGCAGAAAAAATTTGAATTTTTTTATTTTATTAAAAAAATAATTGCGTAGCAAATACGTTAGAAATTGAACATATGGGTTCTTGAAAATCGTAGCAAAAGCGTTGCTAATACACAAAAGTTTGTAGCAAACATGTCGTTTTAAAATTATGTATTTTGGTATTACGTAGCTAATTAGTCGTTATTTAAAAAACCTATTTTATCATAATAATAAAATTGCGTAGAAAATGTGTCGTTTGTTAAAATACGTATTTTGACATTGTGTAGCAAATGCGCCGTTGTTTTAAAATACGTATTTTGACATCGCGTAGCAAATGTGTAGTCGTTTTAAAATACATATTTTTAAAATTGCGTAGTTAAAGCGTCGTTGTTTTTAAAAACGTATTTTGACATTGCGTAGCTAATGTGTCGGTTTTTAAAATACGTATTTGATATTTATAGTAATATTGCGTTGCAATTTATATTTAGTTCAGAATGACTAAATTAAGGTAATTAAGATATCACGTGGGAAATGTGTAGCAGATTTCTATGCCCTTTTTCTGTCGCAAATAGGTCGTATATTGCGTTGCAAGTGCGTCGTAAACTATTTTCCACGGGCATTTTTCCGAAAAAATATTTTTGTCGCAAATGTGTAGCAAGTTCTGTCTTCTTACGTATTTACGACGGAAAAACGTGTAGCAGATTAATTTTTTCTAGTAGTGCTATGAGTCAATTAATAACAACGGTAGCATAAAGAAATGTGATCATAGCGACAATCACAAGCCTTTTGCGTGATAGTTAGATAAAAATTCTACTTTAGAGTTCCTACTATAAAGTAATATAAGAAATACTTAACTAACTAATATACTTGTGCACACACTTATTTAGCATTAATATGTCGTTGACATGTTTTTAACTTTAATTGCTATATGTGATTTGTGAATATACATCTCAAATGGAATGAATCGTTAATGAAGCTTAAGGGTTGTTTGACAGTCTTTTAATCAGTCTTTTAATGGTTCAGATGTCTAAATGGTTCAACATTTAATAATTTAGACTGTTTGTTTTGCGAGCACATGTCTGAATGGTTAAGATATTTACCTTTGAATGGTTAAACATTATATTGATGCTGAATGGTTAAGACATATTATCTGAATTGGTCAGATATTTTTCTTTGAATAGCTAACTGATATACTAATTCTTAATGGTTCAGACATCTTAATGTTTCAACATTTAATGGTTCAAACCTCTTATTGGTTCAACACTTAATTATTCATAAGTTGTCAAATAGACTCTTAGCTATCTACTTAAGAATAAGTATAAGTATATGCCACTTGACCGAACGTTCTTGTTAATTAAGTGAATGATAGTCGTCTAATCTTTGTTTATTATTTACATTTGTTATTAATTTATACATACAAACATATTAAGAAAAAGAAATACAAGGTGCAAGTAATAGAAAGGTAATTTAAAATGAAAAGTATAAAAATAAAGATAATAATAATAAAGTTAAAAATGGTTTGAATACTTTTAAAAGTGAAATATAATATAACTAAAGAATATAAGTAAACAATAAAAAGCAAACCATGAACCAAAGTTACAATCTATCTCCGAAATGATGTTAGATGCTTTTGGGACTTGCGCTGGGTTACTAAAATAATACAAATGATATATTAAACTATAAAGATAAAGATTTTGCTTTAAGCAACATTAATTTCATCATTATCCTAACCGAAATCTTCCGGCAAATATAACGATAATTCAACAAAATCCTACCCGATACATTAAAACATATGACACCTTCAAACATTTTATAATTATCATCAATAATGTTTTAAGACTTTTCTTATTTTCAAATGTTTTAATTTATATATATTGCGTAGATGACTAGATGAGCACATCAAAGAGCATATTACATATTTTATTTAAAACGTCTATTAATTAACCCATTCCTCTTCCTATTAACATGCATATATACATTTGTAGAATTTAGATTTTAACATGTTAGAATTTATCATCCGCATGTTTAATTAAAGAGAGAGATTACATACGCCTAATAAAGTTCTTTAATAATCTAAAGGAGCTTGTTTCTTTTCAATTGTGATCTATTATAATCCAAAAAAATCGATTAGGGTTTTAACATTGTAGTTTTATTATATCTTAGCTTGTTGATTTAGAGGTGCTCAAGATTCCATAAAAATTCAATCATGAAACCACCAAAAACAATATTATTGTTGTTAACATTTGGGACTCTAAACATTTAGTGTAGTCGTATTTATCATTTGCGCAAAAAGAGTTTTATTACCCTGAAGACGTCAAACAACCGTGTAAGCATAATTATGTGTGTAACCCTAGACACTACTCTAGAAATTAACGTCTTTGATAGCATTATTATTGGAAAACATGACGTCTCTAACAAGCATGATAGTTAAGAAGCCTGTAATGTATGACATATCCTCCTATCTTTTCTTTTATGGAAGATATAGACAAATATTTTCAATAGAATTGTATATATGTTATATCACAAATTTGATTATAAGTTACTTTCAGTATTAATTGAAACCATTACTTACAATTTGACTCAGGATTTAATCTAAAACCATTAATTCCAAACTGTAAACATGTTTTGTATGTATGTTTTAACTTTATAACTAATTAAAAATTGAAAATTAATTATTTACCTTCCATGTTTAGTTATAAAGTTACATCAACTAATAAAAAAACAAGAATTTGTTCTAACAAAACAAAATTATTATATATTATATACAAAAATTTTAATGAAAAACTTTCAGGTATAAACTTTTGCCATATATGGTAAACTAGTTTAGTCCACGTGTAATACAAGGATTGAAAAAGAAAATATTAAATAGTTATTAATAAAAATTTATACATTATAAAATCATACTTAAAGATAAAAGATGATTATAAACACATATAAATAGTTGATTTAAGTAAATAAATAATAATGTATTTTTTTCAAAATTTTATTTTATAAAAAAATTATGATTTTTAAATATATTGTTCTAAGAAAAATGATTATTTAAAAAAATGCATTGTATCTTGTATTTCATAATTTTTTTATTTAAAAAGTGTGTTTTAAATAAAAAATATAGGTTTTTTATTTAT